>WHVE01000094.1:0-266659 GCA_015178995.1 Trichophaea hybrida | reverse complement strand
TCAGGAGCAAACGATATGGGAGTCGAAGTGTCCTTGCACCAGGTGACCTTCGAGTTACTGCTGTACTGGAGACAATGCATCACATGATGGAGAAACAACTACTGAGCGAGAGACCATTTCCAACTGAAGCTGAGTTAATGCTGGTAGCTTATAAAATTTCGAGAGTGGTAGATACCGACTAACATCGTTTCTACACAAAGTCAGTAGAGTATTGCTGGCCCAAGGCATGCAGGCGGAAAGGAGTCAATATTAGCTTCCCGGAACGTCAGAAGCTGTGTCTCAAGATAGTTCAGTATCTCCCAGAATTGCATTCTCATTGACTAACCGGCCGTATGTCAGATCAAACACAGTTGCAATGCAGTCCGATCGCACCTGATCAAGAAGGCCCGTGATCGTGTAGGGAGACTATACAACTTGCATCGTTTCGAAGACGATGATGAGCGCCTCATACACATTGATCAACTACTTTCAGATTTTACATTCACTGTGCGCCAATGCGATCGTACGAACGAACCTGAGGTGAGTCCTGTCAGCCATTCCCAGCATCGCTAACACCACCAGGAACGAGCTAGCTACTTTCTTGCCGAGGAGATTCCACGATTTCTAAACCGCCATTTCTTCCAACGAATACGCAAACGCGGCAGGCATTTGCAGGGCATCCATAATTGGATTCGAGAACAGACACCCCCGGCACTGATTGTGTTAACATGTACGGCATTGCATCACGCACTGACAGAGTGGCAAAGAAATGGAGGTTCAGCTCCGACAAAGGTTGATAGCGATGACTTCGAGATCCGGTGGAAAAGGCCCGAGTGGGAGTACTACTTCAATCGAGATAATAACGGCGGTAAGTATGGCCTTTACAATGCATGCAATTGCTCTAACATTTTGCAGAGACTTACACCGATCTCATGAATATTTGGAACGATCTCCCATCTCCTTTAAGACAGAAGGTAATCAAGTCCATACGGGCGGCTCTCAACAACCTCATTCTACGTGAGAATGGAGCAAATAACACGCCTGCCGTTGCTACCAAACCTCGTCGGGTGGTGTTAAACAAGACTGCGATGGAAGCTCTGATGATAGAGCCGGACATTGAGACTCCGATCATTTCAGCGATCCGCATCCCCATTGCTAAAGATTTGTCTTTCGATGATGAGGATAGGGTTGACGATAGCGACAATGATAATGACAACGAGCATGATGACATACACAGTGCCAGGAGTCGTGCCCAGCGATATCGTGGCCTCCAGCTGGATGATGATCAGGTCGAGAATGAGTGGGTGGCGGACAAGGACGAGGATGAGGATGTGGATGAGGACGAGGACGTAGAGTCGGAATCGGTGGATGACTGCGAACGAGAGAGCAGTTGAGAGGATGTGCTTCAAGCTGGCTGCGACGTGTAGGATGGCATTTGGAACGGGAAACTGTATATATTAGGCTTTAATATCGAACATCATGCACATTAACGTCACTGTACTGTATCCGTCGCCCGAGCTGTGAGTGCAATTCAAGGCATCGTATAAATGACGCATGCAGTGAACAGTGCGTTATGTCAAGGTATACATTGCACTCAGGCGTCATATGATTAGTATTGTGGATCAATAGGTGTGCGCACCGTATAACTGCGTCGGTAAGAGATACTGCGTCAGTAACAGAGATACTGCGTCAGTAAGAAATGGGTGCACTGCATGGCTGCGTTAGTAAGGAATACTACGTCAGGAGGCGCAAACGCAACCCCCGGGGTCGTGTATACGTACGTGCAGTGTCACGCCACGTCGAGGCTCAAAAGGTTTCGATTTAAGCGCCCGATGCGCCCCAGACCTACGTACGTCCTGGGCGTGACTTGGTTTTTTTCCCGATGTTGTATAAATAGACATCTCTAGATCTCATTACACTAATATATTGTCTATATACACCAGCTGAATTTCAAGCACACCCCTGCATGAGACTTCTCTTATTCGGTTGGATAAATGGCAGAGGTGGCTCCAAACCTTTGATCCATCTGTGTTTTGTCTCAATATAGATCCCAGTACGTATCCAAATCCACTGGATTATTCACAATCCATACCAATCTGTTCTCTGTCGCTACCTGGATCTCTGGGACCAAGTGGCACGGCCCTTCAATTCTCTTCACGGCAATGAGATGGGGTATTGATTCCTTTACCGTACAGATGAACCCATCCACTTCTTGAGGGTGCCCTGAACGATGCTCAAAATGTGTACTGACAACAATAGCCAACTCCGACAGTGATGGTCTATCAGCCCAGGCTTGAAGGGATGAAAGAAATGAGGTTGCTGCTGCAACAGCTGGCCGCCAGTCCTCGCAATCATCCCACTTACCAGCAATGTCCTGGTCGCTGGTGAAAAGGTAAAGTATAAAATGGGAAATCTGGGGTGGCACCCACAGAGTCCATCATCCATATTTTCGCCCACGTACAGCCATATTACCTGTGCATCTCACTATCTGGCGTACCCTCAATGCTGTAGTCAAGCAGAATCCGGTTCATCTGTTGAGGGTTGAAAAATTCCGGTCTGTAGAAAGTGACCTTATTGTGATGTTGAAAGGTTATATCTTCCTTGAACTTATTTCCGTCGCCCCAGATGACACTGACCGCATCATGGCACCAGATCTCATTCAGATGCTGCCTGAGAAGTGATGGCAATGTTGGAATGTTGAAGGTTGCAGCTGCATCAGCAAGTGATATCCGCTTGAAAGACTGTGAACGTGCACCAATGGTTGAAAGTTTAAACTGCGAAGCGGTTGTGTACTGAGTTGAATCAAAGGTTCAGATTCACTGGCAAGGATTTGTTTCTGCAGAGCGCACCTGGCCATTTGCCATGTCTCACGGCCCGTCATCATGTTATAGACTACTGCACTCTTCTCATCATACCATCTGTACAAAGCAACCCACCAAAAAGTATATTCTATAGAGTTCATTGTGGTATAGCGATCATTGTGCTGAAGAAGCTGTAGCATGAAGTTGACCGCATTGCTGGCACAGTATGCTTCTTTGACATTCGAAATGTACAAGATCTTGGAGATCTTGGGTGAACAATTATCGGGACCACCCGTCCTGGTGATGAACTTGCAGTAATGACAGAGGAGGTGCATTTTTGGTTTTCCGAAGTGATAGAATTGCAGCGTTAGCTGCTTCTGTAAATTCGGACTTTTTCTTGAGTCCCATTTCGGATCAAACTTCAGGCACTTCTCCGGTATGGCGTGACCAAAAGCCACTGGATCTGAATGGCTTGCCCAGCAAACCTCCATCTCAAGACACCGGGCAACCTCATGTTGGTGCTCATCTGACCAATGGGTTGCTGCTTTCTCAGCTTCCAACCGGCGTCGCTCGAACTCCCGCGTTGCAGGGACTGTGACCATCGATGCACCAAACAAGGCAGTCATGATGGTGTCACGTTCTCATTTAAGTTTTCAAGCAAACTTGCTTGTCCGTCCACGGCAAGCTTTGGGACACAGCTTGAGTTCCAGGCCATTCTGAGCATTGTTAAACAACAGGCCAAACCCGGCAAGCTGGTCTGTGGACGCTCTGTAGAGCTCTGCTTCAAGTCGTACCATGGTAGTCGCCCACTCCTCTGTATTCCCGGTAGTGGCGCGCAGCTGCTTTGCTTTCAGATACTCCTCAAAAGTTCTCCGCTGCCCAGTTGTGATACTATAAATCTCGCCATACCGCTCTCTCTCTATTTTCTCCATCGCCATCTCTTTAAGTTTTGCTGCCTACGTTTGGAAGTCGCTGTCTAAACGCCTTGTCGGAGCCTCAGTAGCACGTTGAGGAGTGAAGATTTGTTTACACTTGTAAAAGCTTTCAAAAGCTTCGTCGAGGTATTTTAATGAGATATCTGAATGCATTCGTTGGCTGGCTAGTAAAGATAATCCAATCAGTGCCCGAATCGTTTTCATAACCTCCATAACAGATGCACTTTCGGAGATTGTTTTCCCTGCAACATCGCTGGAGTGCAGGGGAGCACATACTGCAGATAGAGTCCTGAGCATTTCTTGGATATCCTTGCCATGCCAGAATCTATTCTTGAGAGCATCAAAGGGTATAGAGATACGCAACATGTTCGGGTAGTGTGGAACTGAGGTGGTCCAGGCATCGAATTCAGCTTTCAAGTCTCCATCGGTGAGGTACTCCAAAAGCAAGTTGAAGAGATCTTTCATAATCCCCAAATAGATTTGGTGAAGCGTATCTGGTTGCCAAAGGCAATACACATTGCACAGAGAATAATCCCAGAAGAAATTTGAAGTCGGTGGTAGATGCACCTCATTGAATTCATTAAGTCAATTCTCCTCCACATGCTCTTGATAGTGTGACGTACATCGAGGCTCCCAGTTGCAAAATTTTTTGCCATGGCCCATTGCAGGTCCCTTCGGTACTTCACACACCGGGCATGCTCTTGCGACTATCTCTGTGATCATTGTAATCTCCGGACAGTCCCCCATCCATGCTGATAGCAACAGGTAGCAGGTACGTTCAAAACCATTGGCACAATCCCACTTGTTATCAGTGCCACTGATATCGACTTCTCTAAGTGGTTTCAGAATGGTATAGATCATGTTGTGCCATGAAGAATCTATATCAGTTGTGCCTTTCGGTAGAACTGGAATGGATCTCACCAGAATCTAGGCCCGCTTTGATGCTGCATGACGAACATCCTTCTGAATATTTCTGATACTCATATGTAGCTGCCAGGCACTCATGTCACCAGAGCAATTCGTGAAATGGGTTTTGTCCGAGGCAATGATTACTGGTACAATTATTGCACTGTTGGGTAATTGCTCCTGAGTTTCCCACCACCAACCTCCTGAGTTCATGTCACTATGGATTTGATGATTAGCTGAATCATACAGCTGCACCAGAGCATAATCTTGGTGCTCTGCAAACAGTACATGCCCCACAAGAAACTGGATGCACTTGACAATGTCTCTTCAGTATATGTTGCCATATTTTTCAGGGGCCTGAAACCAACTCTCTGCTCCAAGTCCGAAGTCGAGACACCGCAGCAGCTCCCCGAGCTCAGATGTTATCTGGAATGAAGTCGTACAGAAATCGTCCAGGCCGTGCCGCAGATGGTTGTTTATCGAAGTTTTGCTTTGTGTACCTAGAGCACAAGCTTGTTGATAATCCAACACATGAGCAAATAGGTGCCAATGGTTCCAATTCAGTTTCCGGTGTTTGTTGTGGAGGCTTGTAGCCCCACCCACCACTTGCTCACCGGCAGCCTCTCCATGCACTTCTGTGTGGGTGACTTTCTTCACAGTTACAAATGTAACATCGTATTTTTCTGGTCGCTCAGGTATGGGAGTGCTCTCGCAGGTGTGTGCGGTTGGTATGAACCCTTGAGTACTGTTAGGTTCTCCTGCATTCGTTCACTTCTTGCTTTGCTCATCTTGCTACTTACTAGATCTCCAATTTGCTTGTGTTCCAGGTCATTCCATTACCTCTCCCATGTCGTCAAACGCCTCTGGGTGTTCATGTTGATAATGTTGAGCAAAACTAGTGGAGTTGCGGATCAATTTTCTACATAGTGTGCATCGCAATCGTAAAAACTGGTTTGCCCAATGACTGATACTGATATCCGTTGTTACAGTATCTCTGGGACATGTGGTGCGACGACTGAATTGTGAATGGTAGATGGTGTGCGATGAGTGTATGGCGAATGGTAAATGGTGCGACGAGCATATGGTGAATTGTAGATGGGGTGGAACAAGTATATGGTGAATGGTGAATGGTAGATGGGGTGCAATGAGTATATGGTGAATGGTGGATAGGGTGCAACAAGTGAATGGTGAATGGTAGATGGGGTGTGGCTAGTATATGGTAAATGGTAAATGGGGTGCAACAAGTGTATGGTGAATGGTGAAGAGCACTGATTCAGGGGTAAAGAAAGCAACGAAAGGTTCGAGTTGCACACCGCTCCGGCGAGATGAGACTCTGTGCCATATGACACACGGACTTGATAGGACAAGTCTTGAAATGGACAAACGACTATATGTCACGTCACCTGACACATTGTTTGTACCCCACAAAGTGATTGAATTCCCATCCCTAACCCCTGATAAGCCTACAATTTTCGTCACGAGCATCCCACCAAAACCTCCAGGCAGAGGTTCAGATTCACCTGTAGGTGACAGCAGGGCTCAGATTGCATCCAATTGTGCAGCTCTTTTCCAATAGCAAGGCATCTGAGTCTGATAGGCATTGGATAATCAGAGTTTCCCATCGCTAGATAGTGTTGCATGTTCGGATGTGTGGTACATTTTCAGTATATTCCCTGAATCTCCAACTACCGACAGGGGTTTCATGCAGATCACCTGCTTTGTTATACAAAAAATGGACACCTGCAAGCGCCTCTCTTGCAAGGCAAAGGCCAATTTCAGGTACCAAACATCAACAACCAAGGTGATCGCAGGTGTTCGTATGTTTTGTTTGTTGTAGCTTCAGTATCGCAGTATAAGTTGGGTGGGCTTTGAGAAACTGCAAACAAGTGGCAGGGGTGATACCCCACCTTTCATCTAGTGATCAACTTGAATACTCTTAACAGACAATGGGTGACGAAAACATGTATCAGAAGTTTGTCAAACAAGATGGTATGGTAAAAGAAGTGTGGACGAGGTCGGTACGCATTGAGTGTCCTCGAGAGAATTGCGAGTGTATATAAACGCACCTTGCCTCCCACACATGCTGCCCACCATACTATTTCATTCTCAGCGTCTACTGCAGGTAGTGTTAGCAACGGGTCCGGTTCCGAACCGGACCCGTGGCCCCAGGGCGGTTCTGGAACCGCCAAGGAACCGAACCGACCAATCACAGGCGGTTAAAAACCGGAACCGAACCGTAACCCGCCAGGTTTTGGCGGGTTTTACCTGCAGCAGAGCCTCAATTTTCATCGGCCCCAATAATCACAGCTTTTCTGCTCCAATTAAGTATTTGAGTTCTGATTGGATCGCAACATGTTCTATACGTAGATTATGCAGTTGTTGACGCTCTTTCACCTCCCGCTCTCCGATTTGCGATACGATTAGTATCCGTTGAGTCGCTGTGAAATAAAGCCGAAAATGCGGCCAAAATCGACTGTTTTTCGCAGCGACTCAACAAATACTGATCGTATTGCAAATCGGAGAGCGGGAGGTGAAAGAGCGTCAAAAACTGCATAATCTATGTATAGAACATATCGCGATCCAATCAGAACTCAAATACTTAATTGGTGCGATAGTTTTAGAGAAGAAACCCGCCAAAACCCGGCGGGTTACAGTTCGGTTCCGGTTTTTAACCGCCTGTGATTGGGCGGGTCGGTTCCTTGGCGGTTCGGAACCGGAACCGACCTGGACCCGTGATTTGGAACCGTTGCTAACACTAACTGCAGGTACTATAGAGCTTTTAGCAAAATGCTCTGAACTTCCTATCCTCCTAACCTCATCTTCGTAACTGCTTCTATACATCATGTCGCAGAACAACCCCTTCAACAACTACTTTCCGACTATCCCTGGACACCCATATTGTTATTATGAGGGCACACCTTCACAACGACCCAATCCAAACAACCAGCTCAGCAGTGATGGGTCTCAGATGTGGGACCGGTTTGCCTGGCATCCCAATTCCAATTGTCAACCGCCTGGGCCACCGACTTTCCGATTGTCAACCGCCTGGGCCACCGACTTTCTCATTGTCAACCGCCTGGGCCGCCGACTGAGGAACCGCAATATGAACCACAACCACTGAACTATCCTCCATATACTGCACCACCGATGATCAGCCCTGTCAGACGGCACATGTGGAATGAGTACCGACAAACTTCAGTTTGATACGAACGGGTTCTACCCTGACCACCTCCACCACCATCACCACCACCACCCCCACCACCACCTTCAGCGAACCAAAACCCACCAATGTCTCCACCACCTAACGAAGACCGACACACACCACTGCCTCCCCCTGCGCAGCCAGGTCTACCTGGAGCAGAAGGATCCTGGTTCACCCCACAGCCCCCTCCGGCTCCACCTGGAGGTGAAGGATCGCAGTTCACCCCTCAGCACCCTCCCGCTCCACCTGGAGGTAAAGGGCCCCGGTATACCTCTCATCCTCCTCCCCTCCACCAAGACCACCAGTTGCTCCAGGCTCATGGTCTACAAATCCTCCCCCACCTCTGATCCAGCCCACCTTCCCTCAACCACTGCCGGTACAGCCGGGAGCACCAGGAGCACAGACGCCTGGACCAGAAACTGCTACTTCTGATGAAACTAGCGAGACTAAAGGCAGTGCCGCCCCAGGACAATGGAGATGGACCAAAGCACTACCTAAACTGTCGCCATGAACCCCAACTTCTAACATGCCCTTCGGTCAACGCTGGTGGCAGATCACTCTCAGTGAATTCCAGTGTCAGATAGCCCTAGCTGACATTGTTCCACCTGATGGAATTGGAGATGGAAAAATGCCACCCACTATCGCTGGGGCTAAAGTCACCATCAGGCAACTCATGGTTAAAATATGCCAAGTTGAAAAGGGGTCCAAGGAAGGCAACACGTCTGGGAGAAGCGACATCTCCAAGTTTGAGAATCATGTCCGGTACGAACGGCTGATTTCTCGGCTCCCTCATTGCGTGATGGGACCACTGCGCTGGAAGATGAGATGAATTGAGGGGTGCACCGGGTTCGAACTTTGGGAAGCAGCTATCTCAGATTTCATTCAGTGTTATGAGAAGCTCCTACCCCTTGACTGCTGTGATGATTCTGAGAGTATCAGGTACAACTGGATTCATAATTTCATCTGAAATCTCTGCAACTGCCTGCGAGAGACAGCCACCGGGACGGTAAAAGGTGACGAAAAAAAAGAGAAGGAAGGTGGTGGAAAGCGCAAGGTATAAAATACCAGTGATGAACCCCCTCCCAAACGGCTGAATATTGAAGTGGCCAATTTCCAAAACCAGTCGTTGGTGGTGCAGGTGTGCGGAGATGCCACTTCTGAGTCTATATTCAGGATATTTGAAGCACTTGAAGAATATTCCCAACTTCTGAAGTGGATCGCTAAGGCAAAGCCAAAGGGCCCATTGACTCTTCAGACTGTATATTGCTGCCAGTTGGGTGAAGAAGCTGCTGAAGACACCAGAGTTACAGTTGGAGAGGAGTTTTGTAGTGGTGTGTGGAACCAGGAAACATGTAATGGAGAGGTACAGAACTTCCGTGCAGTTGCACCTGAAGCAGCGACACTGCTCCATGAGGCGAACCTGTGGACTGGAGATGGGGAGAACCCACATCGGGAAAAAAACCAAGTCGCGCCCAGGACGTACATAGGTCTGGGGCGCATCGGGCGCTTGAATCGAAACCTTTTGAGCCTCGACGTGGCGTGACACTGCACATACGTATACACGACCCCGGGGGTTGCGTTTGCGCCTCCTGACGTAGTATTCCTTACTAACGCAGCCATGCAGTGCACCCATTTCTTACTGACGCAGTATCTCTGTTACTGACGCAGTATCTCTTACCGACGCAGTTATACGGTGCGCACACTGATTGATCCACAATACTAATCATATGACGCCTGAGTGCAATGTATACCTTGACATAACGCAATGTTCACTGCATGCGTCATTTATACGATGCCTTGAATTGCACTCACAGCTCGGGCGACGGATACAGTACAGTGACGTTAATGTGCATGATGTTCGATATTAAAGCTTAATATATTCAGTTTCCCGTTTCAAATGCCATCCTACACGTCGCAGCCAGCTTGAAGCACATCCTCTCAACTGCTCTCTCCTTCGCAGTCATCCACCGATTCCGACTCTACGTCCTCGTCCTCATCCACATCCTCATCCTCGTCCTTGTCCGCCACCCCCTCATTCTCGACCTGATCATCATCCAGCTGGAGGCCACGATATCGCTGGGCACGACTCCTGGCACTGTGTATGTCATCATGCTCGTTGTCATTATCATTGTCGCTATCGTCAACCCTATCCTCATCATTGAAAGACAAATCTTTAGCAATGGGGATGCGGATCGCTGAAATGATCAGAGTCTCAATGTCCGGCTCCATCATCAGAGCATCCATCGCAGTCTTGTTTAACACCACCCGACGAGGTTTGGTAGCAACGGCAGGCGTGTTATTTGGTCCATTCTCACGTAGAATGAGGTTGTTGAGAGCCGCCCGTATGGACTTGATTACCTTCTGTCTTAAAGGAGATGGGAGATCGTTCCAAATATTCATGAGATCGGTGTAAGTCTCTGCAAAATGTTAGAGCAATTGCATGCATTGTAAAGGCCATACTTACCGCCGTCATTATCTCGATTGAAGTAGTACTCCCACTCGGGCCTTTTCGGCCAGATCTCGAAGTCATCGCTATCAACCTTTGTCGGAGCTGAACTTCCATTTCTTTGCCACTCTGTCAGTGCGTGATGCAATGCCGTACAGGTTAACACAATCAGTGCCAGGGGTGTCTGTTCTCGAATCCAATCATGGAAGCCCTCCAAATGCCTGCCGCGTTTGCGTATTTGTTGGAAGAAATGGAGGTATAGAAATCGTGGAATCTCCTTGGCAAGAAAGTAGCTAGCTCGTTCCTGGTGGTGTTAGCGATGCTGAGAATGGCTGACAGGACTCACCTCAGGTTCGTTCGTACGATCGCATTGGCGCCCAGTGAATGTAAAATCTGAAAGTAGTTGGTCAATGTGTATGAGGCGCTCATCATCGTCTTCGAAACGATGCAAGTTGTATAGTCTCCCTACACGATCACGGGCCTTCTTGATCAGGTGCGATCGGACTGCATTGCAACTGTTTTTGATCTGACATACGGCCGGTTAGTCAATGAGAATGCAATTCTGGGAGATACTGAACTATCTTGAGACACTGCTTCTGACGTTCCGGGAAGCTAATATTGACTCCTTCTGCCTGCATGCCTTGGGCCAGCAATACTCTACTGACTTTGTGTAGAAACGATGTTAGTCGGTATCTACCACTCTCGAAATTGTATAAGCTACCAGCATTAACTCAGCTTCGTTGGAAATGGTCTCTCGCTCAGTAGTTGTTTCTCCATCATGCGATGCATTGTCTCCAGTACAGCAGTAACTCGAAGGTCACCTGGTGCAAGGACACTTCGACTCCATATATCGTTTGCTCCTGACTGACAAAGTCGACGGTTATTCGGCAGAGACGATGTGATGAGTTGTGAAGCCGATGATGATGGGTGTGGACTCCGGAGATGACTAAGGTTCGTCGCTGAACGAATACCGACGGAAATGACAGTGGGTGATGGCGATATTGAAATGGAGGCTGCATTCGGCGGGGGCAGAGACGGCTGCAGGGCTGCAATGGGTGTAGATGCTGAGGTGATCTGAGTAGTCGAACCTTCGATACGTGAAGCTGTAGCCTTCGTCCGCTTTCGCTTCTGCCTGTCAGCCTGCAAAGTGAGTTTCCTCTTTTTACCGTTTGCAAAACGTGGCATTGGGGAGACAACTCCAGGAGTGGCCGGTGTTGCTTTTGGAATTGAGGATGTGGCCTTGTGCAGTGGCTTTGTTGTTCGAGTCATTTTCAGAAAGCAGAACTGGCAGAAAAGCAGAAAGAGTGGATGCAGTTGCGAATTCGACTCCACGGTGCAGACGAAGGTTAAAGCAGTGTGGAAAAGACCGACATGTCACTGTGAAAAGTGGTCTCATAAAGGGGCAGATTCACACCATATTGTATTAGCTTGTCACGAAAATGTCGCGTACAATCTAAAATACGACTCCTGAAGATGGAGATACAATCCTTGCTAGCCCAAATACAATGCTCGATATTAGAAAACCAACGCCAAAAATCAAATCCTAACGCGTCGTTAGCTTGCTAGTCAATTGCTGGAAAGATAAGGGACGTACTGAAAGAGTGAATCAAACACTAGCATCCCCCGGCCACGAAAACAAAGACAATAATTCTAAGAAAACCCAAATGAGACTAAAAACAACTCTGTAAAATGCAAAAAACGACTCCACCGGCCCAAACACGAACCTAACACGTGTGTCAGTATGCTATTCATTCGCAGCACTATTAGACGTACCAAAAATCATAAGTCAAAAATACCTCCAGGTGGAGTCAAACTCAACGCCTCGAGCTGTGTAAAGCTCATACTGGGATTGGCATCTTGGTGCGTGCCAATTGCTACCGACCCCAATGGCTTAACACTCTCTGACCCCGGCACATCGTCATACATTGCCTCACGCTCTATCAACACCCCCGCCATTACCGACCTTATCCCCGCTGCACCTCTTGTGATCTCTCGTTCCTTAATTGTGCAACTACCGGGTCATTCATTGATTCCTCCAGCACAGATGACGACTCCTTTTCAAGCGGCGCAGCGGACACGTCTTGGAGAGGGGCAAACTTGACGCGGCTAGTGGCAGTCACCTCGGTTGTGTCTTTGCTGGGTGGTTTATTGCAACAAACCTGGCAGCAGGGGTCGGGCAATTGGTCGGTTTGGAGGCACCAGTTGTTCTCGGAAGAAATGGTTGAGGTTGTAGTGGTGGTGTTCGTGGAGTAGCCCTTGCAATAATTGGAGGTGCAACTGCCATTGCCTTCAGAACAGCCACAACGATGAGACGGTTGTAAGCTGTAACAGAGAAGATGGTTGCCACGGAGTAGTTGCTATTCAGTCGAGTTGCATCACATGGCTGCAGTGAGGTTTCGCCGGCATGACTAGACACCCAAGAATATGATTGACATCCCTGGCGGATATAGGCGACTGACAGCACGTTGTAAAGTATTTGCGGTGAAATTCTCGACTCGTGAGAGATGCCATCTGTTTGCGCTGTGGTGCACGAAGATGTCGTCCCAACAGAGGTATTCTTCTGGGTAGCTTTTAGGGTCAATGATGCAGACCCTGAAGGTGTATGTGAGGTTTGGGGCGGTAGGGATGGCATCGGTCGAAATGTTATCCAGTTTTCGTTTCTTCTGAGGGACATTGGCAACAATGGTAGGTGGCGTTCCATGTTTGTGGGATGGTGGGTTCAGCTTCGGTTTCCCAGGATACCAGCGGCCTTTCTTCGCATGGGCTTTGCCAAGTTTGGAGTCGTCGTCGCAGGAGTCGTCGTCGTCGGAGTCGTCGTTGTCGGAGTCGGTAGGTAGGGGTGGGTTTTCTTTGTGATACCGATTCATCTGGACCCGAGTTTTGTCAAAACAGTCCCTGGAGAAACGCCCGGAACCCACTCCACCATTCAATGTGTCGTGGTTGTGTTGATGCCCGCTGCTTCCACATTCCCTGAAACTGTCTAAAGTGCCTTGTAGTCACTGGGTCCATGAAAAGATATCATACATCAAGTCAATCACACCATCATCCTTGACACCGTAAATGGCATACATCCGAATAAGCCCCAAATGTGCTCGGCCATGAACTGCTTCGCGAAACCATCTAGAAGTAGAATATCCTTAATGGCATCGGTTTTGGAGGGGGTGGATGGGATCTTTTTGGGTGGCATCGCAATGTTCTGAGCTTTATATAAGAGGGGTAAGAGGGGTAAGGCAGGGTTAGGGTTAATGTGTCAAAAAACATAATCAGAGTAAATAAGTAAAGATGGAGTAGATAGAGAAGATGGAGAAGAATCGAAACAGAGGGAGTATACGGCAGTATATATACAGTGCAAAGTGAACCATCCAAGGTGCTAGAATCGTGGGAGCGGCTCGCAGGCTAAAGCGTTGGTGATATCAAACATCGTACTCGAGAAGGAGCTTTCCTGGTTGTGAGTCACAATCGGCACTTCTCTTCCAGCCTGAATCATGCTCAGCATGTTTTATTCAACTCCGAGAGCCATTTGAAACACTCCTAGAGTCTTGTCAAGTGATTGTTGGGTCAAAGCGTCGAAATCTGTCAATTTGAGTCCCTACCGTACGGCTGTGACGTCAAGTTCCAACATAATGACGCAGTGCAGTTTCATTAACAGTCGGGACCTGCCATTTAGAGTGAGAGAAGTGTCACCGGCATCTCTGACGGTGCAGAGACCTCCGGGCACACCGGTTTCACTTGGTGCCGTGGTGTCATGAACTCTGAAGACGAGTCTTGGCACAAAAAATGAGTGATATTGCATGTTTTCGCCCAAGGTTTGCCCAGTCAAGTGCATTAGCAGCCCAAATGCACTTGCAGCCAAGTGTATTTAGAGCCCAAGCGCACTTTCAAGCCCGCTTTGAACGGCAAATGGTCCAAATGGAGGTGAAGCTCTTAGAAATACATGTTTTATGGACGATATCTCCGCCTTGAAGAGCCTCCATGGCATTACGCTTAATTCCACTACCCTTGCATGGCAATGACCCATGCATGGCAACGCTCAAGACATTCTGTATTCAGCTCTCAGCATGTTCTACATCGCGTGCACCATGGCTCCCATACAAACTTCGAATCATTTGTGTCCTGTATGCTTGAAACTGTACAAGTCTGACATGTGGCTCTACAAACACATTGAAAGCGATCATCCTCGATATTGCGCCCAACGCCTTGAAGCAGAGACAGACTCCAAGCCACATGAACACGTTCGAAAAAACTTCCAGCAATGCTTTCGTAATTCTCAAAGTGGTTTTCATGCTAACCATAACCACGTTGACGATCCCGACGCGTTTCCTCCGTTGCACACGTCTCCTTCTCCAGAACCATCCGAATTAGACTTGAACACAATTGCAAACTTCTCATATCCCGATGCCGGTGCCCCTGTCGCATATGTACCGACCGACGATGAGCACAACGCTGAGCAATACTTTGACAACCCCTTCCATCCATTCGACAGTGAGGAGGAGTACAATTTTACAGAGCTGGTTACATCAAAAGGTCTTCCCGCAAGCGTCATCGACGACTTACTGAAGGGCAACTGCGGCCTTAAACAGAGTGTGCGCGATTCTCTGAAATCGAATTACCACCTCCGACAGAAAATCGACGCAATGGAGGATGGACTCGGCCATGGCTCCTGGAAGAAATCTACGTTGCAGATGGCATGGAGTGTGCAGCATCCGGATGCAATTGAGTTTTGGCACCGTGATATTATAGAGTATGCAAAATGGCTACTCCGGCAGCCAGCATATGAGGAACATCTTACTTATACTCCAAACTTTGCTTCAATGATTCTGGGCACCGTGTTTACAACGAGATGCATACGGGAGACTGGTGGTGGGATAAGCAGGTAAGCTTCCTTCTTATGCCGTTTACAATGCTCACAATTATGTAGACAACAATACCCGCCGGTGGCACGCTGGTGCCGATGCTATTCATGTCTGACGCCACCCACCTCACAAACTTCTCGGGCGACAAGAAGGCATGGCCGATATATATGACGATCGGCAACCTATGAGCAGCGCACGGATGAAGCACACAATGCACAGCGTGTTGTTGGTCGCTCTTTTGCCCATTGCCATCAAGATGCGTGATGTCCCACTCAAAAGAAGAAATGCTCAGAGAGAGCATAATCGAATGGTCTCTCAGAACGTGCTACAGCATGTGTTGCAACCCCTACTTAATTTTGAGACTCGCACCTTCTATGCCCGCTGTGCCGATGGCAACTTCAGGCATTGTTATTCGACACTGGCTGCATGGATGGCCGATCACCCTGAGCACTGTCACCTTCACAACATCAAGAATGGTGTATGCTACTGGTGCGAATGCCCCAAGTTGAAGATGGGTAATCTACCCCACCGACATGAGCGACATAACCTCCGGGATCATAATATGTATCGTATGCTCTCAGATTCAAATACACCTCTCAGTATCACCGAACTCAAACGCCATGATGTGAATCGAGGCTTCAACATCTTATGGTATCTCGATTGCGTCACCAGCGATCTTCTAAGCCTGATCTGCTCCATACGATGCAATTTGGAATGTTGACGTACCTCCTGACATGGCTTCACGAATTTCTCAAGCAGCATAAGCGGCTTGACAAGTTCAACAATATTTGGCTCTCGGTGCCTGCATACCTTGATATGACAAAGCCAAGATGTGCATATGAGGAGGTTTCGCGTGGGAACGGAGGAGAAATCAAGACAATGACACGATTCCTTGTGGGTGTTGTACCCAATGCTCTGCGGGACCCAAGCCCCTCTCAGTGTGGTGTTTTTGACCATGCAGTTGAGTGCTCTCGCTCTCTTATTGAGTTCTATTTCTATTGCCAGTATGACTCTCACGATGATGAAACGCTGGACCTTATGGATGATGCTCTACGTCGCTTCCACGATTCGAAGGATGTGTTTCATCAATTCCGGGCTGTCAAATGACTTGCAGCAGACGCCAAAGAGAGACGTACAGAATTATGTGCCGAGCGGGATGCCGAGTTGAATTCGGTGGAAAACAAGAAGAAAATAGCAGCCTTTCGACAGCGCATTCACGACACATGGAAAGATATTATCGATGCAAAAATGGCCGAATACATTGAAGATGGTTGCGATTGCAACTTTCCCAAGATCCATCTCATGCAGCACTTCCGAGAGCAGATACAACGGTACAGATCGCTCAAACAGTGGTCGACAGAGATCGGAGAAAGCTCTCACCGGAAGCAGATTAAGGACGGGTTTAATGCCTCGAATAAGACCGGTGATTACTATTCTCGGATGATCAACTACTACCTTCGGAGTAATGCATTCGCTGTCAGAAAGGCCAATCACGATGCATGGAATCGTAAACGAGCTGCTCCCCAGGCGACGACGGAAGTGACGATGGAAGCAATCACTAGACGTCGTTTATTGAGGTTCATATCTCCCCAGCAGCACAAAGGAAAAAGGAAGTCACGAACTTTCAAGGCCTCTTGAAAACAATCGGTGACGACGTCCACCGAAATGAACTATACGATGCCACCTGTCGTTTCTGACACTCCAAGAAGATCATCATCGATTCAGATGATCTCTTGAGTAGCGCTGCCGCAATTTACCATGGATTGGAGGTAGAATCACGCAATATGCATGGCGAGCGCATTATTCAGAAGCTCAGATGTACTGGAGATAAACGATGGTATTCCGGGGCTGCCCGCCATGACTGGGTATGGGTTCAGACTTCGCAACGTAAGGAAGGGCAGGAGCTGTCCCACAAGGCACTGAAGGGACGTGTACCGTACCGTATGCTTCGCCTATTCAAGCTGCGAGTCGTCCATCCGCGCGGCAAGAATACCTTTTGGCTAGCATATGTTGAAGTGACAAAGCCTGCCAACGGTGGAATGCCGGAAAGTGCATCGCAGCTTGTCAGGGTAGTGAAACTATTTTCTGGAGGTGCATATGCAGTTATTAGTGCAGGAAATATTGTGGATGCGGCTCACTTAATTCCAGAGGAGCCCATTTCGTCAAAGTCGGAGAATAAAGGATGGATAGTCAATAGTCATATAGACCTAGCGACCTGGAACGACATTTATTATATGCTGGAGGATGAGTTGAATACAGTGGTGAAAAGGGTATAAACGATGTTCAGAAGTGTAAATAGATTTAATAGACTTAATCAAGACTACTTTGCGAAACGCTGACAGTATGGTGATATATGCAGTGCGTAGCATCATTATTACAATGCACAGAGCGGTGTTGCCACCATGCACCCAGCACCATGCAATTGCAACGACCAGACGAAAACCACAGTATATTAAACGTCAGAAGGAATCCAGCAGAGTGATATGCGACCGTGAGAATCTATAGCACCTAGAGGTGTTTTTGCAGTACGTCACATCGTATTGTCGCGGACTTACATATCACCCTGCCTCCCGGCGTTCCAGGCTCTCCAGGCGCACGACTCACACCCGGGCGTGACGAATGCATCCGGGTGCAGAGATTTTTTCCGGATGCACCTGAGAACGTCCGCTTAGTAGAGGAGCCCCAGAAAAGCAATGATAGAGAGAGAGTAAGTTAGGAGTACCTGAAGTGATGAATGAAGTTTTGGGCTAAATGGAATTCCTTGTAGGGAGCACCCCCACAAACACCCAAAAGGAAGTCTCCCAGAACCCCAGGTACACCACCAGATACACCCAAAAGACAGTCTCCCAGAACCCCAGTGCACCACCAGATACACCCCGCAAGAGGAGGGCCCCAGCCCAGCTAGATGACTATACTGATTTGCTTGCGCCACTGACTCCAAGTGCTCTTGCTGTCCCCCTGCAGGAAATTCGGAGTACCAAATTTCTAGACAGCTCTTTACAATTCGCCAAAGAGCTGATCGAGCCTAAAGGTGATGAGCCAGGGCAAATTATAGATGATGCTCTCATGGCCACTATCAACAACATCTTCGAGCATGAGTGTCTTGATGAAGCAGTTGCATTAGTCGGTGCTGTGCCACGTGGATATTCACATGCGGATGCCATTCGACAGCCAAAGTACAGCTTGAAGCAATTTCCAGTGGTAAGATTTCTTGCACATCAAATCTGGGCGATTTGGTTCATTGGGCTGAAATGGATCTTCGATGTGGACCTTCCTGGGGTGCTCCTGGCTGATGAAATGGGACTTGGGAAGACATTCACCATTTTAGCTGCAGTTTTTTATGCCAAGTCAATTGCGGAGAATGCGACAAATCACCATGAAACACAACTACCGGTACTCTATAACCTATCGATTGGCATATGGTGTCAGGTGGTAGAAACGGGCTTCTCAACGCCGGCCTACCACTCACTGAAGGACTGGGGAAATACGACACGGTGGCTGTTCACAAATCCCCATGTGCCTGAGAATGAGCAAGTGGTACAAGAACCTGGTCCTGAGGCATCAATGTCAGTGATCACCGCCCTTCAAACCACTGTCACCAAGGGAGGTTCCTCTAAAGCTCAGCAGGAAGCTGCCGCTGTGATGACCGAAGTCGCTCACCTATGAACAATCTGCCGATGGACAGAGTCGTAGCTGGCTTCAGGTGCACCCCTGATCTACATCCCATCCAAAGATTTCCATCCAGTCATGCTGGAGTGGTCTCAGAAAGAACAGAAACAGCTCAATGATGTTGCCACCCGACTCAAGAGGTAAACGGATGAATCCGAGCATGGGATCACCTGGCAGATTCATCTCTGGCAGCTTGCTTGCTTTGCACTACCGTTGGAGCAAAAAGGTGATCATTTTGCCAATGGCCATTGGAAGGAAGAGTGGGATGCCAGCAATTTTGAGGAGGGACCGATATTCAGATGGCTCCGAGAATCTTTCCTCCCTGAGTTGATCAGCGGTTCAGCGACTGTTCCTGAGATGGATATCCAGCCTAATACAGGCTCTCCTGTCTTTTCACCCCTTCCTCAGAAGACCGTACTGTGGTGTCCTTCACCAGGCCAGGATCACCATCTGGCATGGTGGATTCATTGCCATTTCAACCATGACATCCAGGTCATTCTCATGGTCTCCAAAGATTCCGCCGACAGCCACAGCAAAGTTATGAGCGATTTCCAGAATTCCCCCTGGTGCTCCGTCTTCATTACCACCATCAAGATTGCGGGTACTAGGTTCAACCTCATGGCTGCCAATCATGCAGTGATTCTTCAGAAGTCATGGGTTCTCGCCGAGCAGTGGCAAGTTTTGGACTGATTATGCAACTGGGTCAGATGTGTAAGCCTCACACCTGGCTTGCCAAAACTGGTCCAAACGGCTTTGATAATAGAGTGACTGGACTCCATATGGTCAATGGTACTACTTAGCTATGTATTTTGCATGGACTGATAAATCGTCCGATGATAGGTAAGGGGGACGTCTACAATATTCTCAAAACATGCATTGAGCAAACTGCCATTCGGGCTGGGATGTTGTCGCAATCGGAATAGCTGCTTGGGGGTTTCTAGGCACGCTTTGGTGTGGAATTTCATTGATGGGTTATTTAGAATGTTTTTGTGATTTGCTGGGGTGTATCAGGGAGTATTCTTGGTGGTTGTCCAGTGTTCAGGTGGGGGAATTTACTGGGTTTCTTCTTCAAAATGGGCTACATTTTCTGTATCTCTATTATCTCTTATGTGTTACTAGGTCTAGATGTTGGAGAATCAATGGCTTTAGGTTGAAGTATATCCACTTAATATTATGTGAGAATCAGAATGCAGTTGTGAAGAATTACTTATAATGGTGGTCAAGGGAGTGGTTGAGCTGTCAGGTGAAACATGCTTGCCCAAGACCAGAAATAGAAAGCGCAGACGGTTTGGATCGTACTCAAAATACCAATATATTTGATCCTAATTTCCCACACTATCCCCTGTACATCTACCACCCACCGAGACGAAGCTCTGCCAACGCTTCAGCTTCCAAAGCGGTACTAGCAATGATTCATATGTGCGCTCGGCCCGCCCAAGCTTTCGCGATGGACTGAGCTCCAGCTCAAAGCTTCCAGAGTATGCAAAGATAGAGTGAAAATAGATGGTTAGTTTCGATATCATACCGGTAGATAGTCACTCAATTTTTCCGAATAGAAATTAGGTGCACCCTGGAGCGTCCCCCTGGCAATCACCAATATACCATGATGTTTTTGTCCCTTCTGCTTCATTCCATCTCACCCCTTTTAATCATCTCTGCACACCTACAGCTTAACCCGCCTGCCTGCCATTCGAATCATCACAGCTCCACCTAGACCAAAAGCTTCTATTCCATCTTCCATTCAGTGAACGCTTTCCCCCACCGGATGTTGTCTGCAGGTAAACTGACTGTATCTGGATAGACACAATTCACACTACAGAAGATACTATGTGCATTCAGCTTGACATTGCATATAGCTTTGGTGCCTTACTGCATATGTTCAATCGCTGTCGGTTGCCAATTTTGAGTAACAGAAACTGCCCAAGGGGTGCATCTTGGATTCCGATACTGTCCTACGATGAGGGATGCGACTTTGCCCAGTACGATCATGGCAGCTGCTGGATCCTGAAGCAGCACATCCTGCACATCAATAAACAGGACTATCGACCGCTGACTAGGATGATTCATTCCGGTTCGCCTATTGGAGCTCTGGTTAGTCAAATCGTGCCTGCTGACTTTGTGCTGCTGGTGCTCGAACATGTTGAGCTACTGAGCACAGCTCCACAAAACCCAGTACCGAACGTGCAACGAAAACAAAAATGAAAGCGTCAATTGTTCGAGTGCAACTGCTTCTATTGCTGGGTATTAGACACAGTCGAGGACCATTGAAGACAGAGATTTCCTGGAGCAATGTTGAAGCCAGAAAGGAATGCGAAGCACCGGTATCCCAACGGTAAGAACACTGGTAGCTCTCGCATATCCAGACCAATCCGCGTGGTTGGACGGCTATGATAACAGGTGACATAGCGGATATCAGCAACTGACTCCCCAATTGATTTGCTTGGCTGATACCGCTCTCAACTACGCCTTGAGGAACTACAAGGAAGGAATAAAGAGTAAACCCTCGCAGGACTTCCGCAGGGAGATATTCAGCCGTCAGTGTACCACCTTGATCCTATTATTACCAGCTATACACATTTGATATAGCCTTGTACAAGAGATGCTGGAGACACTGTAATTCCATTTGTGCTGGTCACCAGGCGGCCATCATTGAGCATATGGGCAGCTATACGGACGCAAGAATTGCAAGCTCTGCCGAGCACTTGACCTGTTATATAGCCCCAGATGCAGCAGGGGAGACAATGGAGGACATGGCAGCTGTGTAGAAGTAAGAGTCTGTCTCTTGGGGGTTGGGTTATTCGGGGGTTGAATTGATTTTGTCAAGGTCGAGTCGAGGTGCTGCTGAGGCGCAGCGTCGATATATATTGTTTTAGTTGATAACGGCAGGATGCAGAAGATGAATGCCAAAGATGTATGCGCGGCTACAGACGCATCGAAAAATGGGTGACACACCATGATCCAATCTGGAAATGAAGAAATTGATCCAGGTGTGTCTGAATGATCCTGGAACATACCCGAGCTCCACAGAGAGCTCAGAAGCAGCTACAGAGAACTTTGCTGCTCTTCGGAAATCTCCCAGAACACCTTTAGAGGCATCTGCAGTGGCTAGGGAGTACACAATTACGATACAGGAATCTCCTGGAGCACTCTTTGAGGCATCAGAAGTGGCTATGGAGTATGATTTTATGATACAGAAATCTCCCTGAGCAGCTTGAAGGCCTCTGGGAGAACAAGGGAGTGTGCTGAGGCTGCATTCGCCGGTCGCAGAGAACTCCGGATGGTCTGCAGAGTACATCATCCAAAATCAACCTCTGCAACTTCTGGTGGGTCCCAGGGCTTCCAGGACCGGACAATTGACTGTGCTGATGCTGTTCCAGGAAGTAACTATCTGTGGTTCATCCCAAAAATAGACTTTGAGGGGCTCTTCATTTTTTGTGAGGATTGCGTCGATACTATCAAAAGCATTCAAAGGTTCTTGTCTACAAAAATTGTTGGTTCGACCTGCTGGATGAAAATGATGGGTATGAAATTGTTATAGTTTATTGCTGTCGTACGCTGGCAATTACTTGAATATATTGCATCCTTTCGGTCGAAATTTTCAGATACACATGATGCAACTGTGTTTCAAGAAACTGTGCACTGTTATTCAGTTTTCGAAATTGCTGTTAGGGGTTTACCCTTATCATGCGTATGTGGTACATCAGGCTTAGTGGCCCAGGCTCGCCATGAAATGACTTATAACAGATGGATGAAGACACACCCCTGAAGATATCTACTGATGACTGAGCGGAAGGCTCAACATAGCCAGGTGAATTTCCCACGATATTCCAAGCTTCTATACTGAGTTTCAACAAAATGGGCTAGCTAACCCATGGGGAGACAATATGTACGGTCAATCTGACAGTAACTGAGGGGTCATTCCGTCGGTGCTGGCACAAGCATGGGGCACACCAAACCATACTGCCGAAGCAAACATTACTGCCTTACAGAGGCCTTAGGTTCAGCTCTGGGTTATAAATCAGACCAGTTTTACTCAATATCAAACTAATACTGGGATACAGACAACACTCGGAAACTGAATACAATTTCCCGAGATTGTCGGATGAACGATATTATCTCAGTATGAGGGATTTTGCTATCTCTCAAGTGAAATAGTCAACGGAGCTAAGCTAACTACACTCTGGTAGTTGTTTCTACCTGAGAGATAAGTGTTTAGACTTAGACTGTCGATCCCCAGCACTGTTGCGATTGCGCAATAACTGAGGGAGTGTACCCTCTTCGGGAAACACGGATAAGACGCAATGACACTAGGTACGTAGCAATGTATGGGTTGGCAGCTCATTAAATCTGTCATCACTATTACACTCATGCAGAAAAAAAAAAACTAATACAAAGTAACTGTCTGATATGCGTGTCAGCAACATCATAAAAAGCAGGATAACCTTTGGGATGCCTGGTGGGAGCTTACACAACCACATATTGTCAAATGGAAACTCTCCGCAACCAGCTACTAAGATCGGCCCTATAGAAATAATCAGTTGTTGTGCAAACACCCACCTCGGTGGATTAAGTGTTATTAGGACGGTATCATACACACACATCACAGTATTAGTGAAGTACCGTCATGTCTTACTGATATATCTCTGACGCGGAAATACTGACATATAAAAAGACCATATATATCCACGGTTCAAATACAATGATCAAGCTCTAGCAACAACCAACAGTCAGAACAACAACAGCGGAAAACTACCTAAAATATTATTAAGTTTATCACCTTAAGAATATCATTTTATCTATGTCCCAATACGCATGTGAAGATATCATTATTTACAATACCACCTGCCTACATGAGTATTGCCAAACCAAAGCCCACCTCGACTTCTTGTTTGAGTTTTTGCAATACAACAATCTTGTAGACAATCACTTCCACTTTTGCGAAACTGGCGAATATCCATCACAGATGTCCAACGACAAGTCTTCAGAAGACTACCTATAGGACTCCTACTACTTCCAAGGTAACGGCTGTACCCTGCAAATGCAAGTATACATCCATACACCACAAAGACTACGATGAACCACAATTGAAACACACTTCTTCAGTTTCATCTTAGTTATTAAGATTAGACTATATCGACATCGAGTACAGTGATATCAACCAGCCTCCACCTACGCAGGAGTACCCCCATAACAGTATAATATTTCGGACATTATCTGAAACACAATGTTTATGAGCTGTACACTGTGCGAAACACAAGCCTGCTGTGCTGCTAAAATCATCAACAGCAACAAAAGTTACACTTTAAAATGCTGCCCAAAACACTGTCCAAAATACTGCAATAATAAGTGTAACAGTTGCCATCACATCCAACGACAAGCAATCACAGCACTCGCCAGAGCCAAACTTTTGCGACCATACACATTTCCATCTTGACACTTACATATTGGCGATTCCCAGGCGCCGACAAATCTTCAGAGCCTGACGATTGGCACCCATATCCACCGCAGTCACCAAGTCGACCGCATCAGCATCCAAGCCCTTACCAGTCTGGGTACAGAGGATACAGGACCATGACCAGCAGACACGTTAGCGGTACCAAGAGATCACCCATGATCAGTACACCGAGATGATAGACAGTATCTAAGCACACGTGTCACAACTGGATCAAGAAGTGCAGAACCTAATTGACTGCCGCAACAGCGAGAAAGAGGTGATTGAGGTCAAGTTCAACAACATACGACGAGACTGTGAAATCTGCGCCCAGCAAGTCAAAACCAACAGAAAGTTGGGAGTTCAACTTCTGGCGGGAGACGACCAACACATACGGGCACTTGATTTTATGCTCAAGGAAGCAATGACGGGAATCGACGCCATTCAGGAACAGTCCCAGCAGATTATTACAGGAGCAGCTGAGGGGTTCGCAAAACTGAAGGACAGAATAGAAACTTGCGAAACGGAGCAAAAACAGCTGAAGCTGAAACAGGTGGCACTGACAGTCTGACACAACACCTTACAAAAACGATTGAACATATTGGAGAAGTGTATAAGGGAGGAAGCACCTAATAAGGAGGATTTGTGAACCATAATGAGAAGAGTGAACAAAATTGCCAATCAGACTACCGGCCTGAGAGAAGCAGTGGCAGAGGCAAAGCTATCGGCTACGATACCAGACAACAGAGGCCGAATCAAAAGAGTGCAATGATGGCGACCAAGAACAGAAGAAAGGAACAGGAGTATGTTTCCCATAACAGACTCGGATGTCGCACCCAGGACCAAACTCAGAGGCGGATCTGGAACAGATGCAGGACTGCAAGGTCTAGAACCTGGACCAAGTGAATATAGAGGACCACCATCATGTGGAGGAATTGGAGAAGACTCACCACCACCACCATCAAACCCACCAAGCCACTCAGGCTCCAGAAGACGAAGGTCAAGATTGAGAACACGACCATTGACATCAGGCAGACCAAGGGACTCCAGAATTACATTACCAGACCCTCCTAAATTTACAGGGTCAAGTACGGAGGATTTTAACATCTGGTGGATGTGTACGGAAATATACAGTGCAGACCAACATCACCTGTTCACTCAACCAGGAATCAAACTACAGTACTGTAGAGGTCGACTGGATAAACATGTATTGGAATGGCCTATGCAATGGGAAACAGAGGCCAGCAGAAGACAGAACGAGTGGAGCTGGTCAGCATACCGAGCAGCAATATATGCCAGATTTCTTAATCGTTTTCAATAGGAAACAGCATACAGAGCAATTATGGAAGTACGGTATAACGGAAATATTCAAGATATGATCATAGAGTACCACACCTTGAATGTAGAAGGAGGAATTTCGCAAATAGCCTACCAAACAATATTGATGAATGGGCTACCACCACAAATTTTCAAACAACTAGCAACAGTCAACCCTGCAATCATAACGGACGAAGAACTCAAGGACCTCATCATGAACGCCAGAAAGAATGTGGAAGTATGGCAGGCCACAGAAAAGAATTTTGGAATCATAAATAGACCTTCAAAAACAACAGAACGGGTTGCCGAATCAGATTCTATTCAGAAAAGACAAGATCGACTGCCTGGATTTTGACATAGCAGACAGCAAGGAAGAACGAATAGGACTCAAAATAGACAAAATGAAATACCTTGAGGTTTCAAGAGTCAAGAAGGAAAAACCTATAAACCAATGATGGAAGGAGTTCCCACAGAAGAAATACGGAGAAGAAGAAAAGCAAAAGAATGTTTGAGATGTGCTTGCCCTTCGGATCGGGAAGGGGCCCATGGGACGATAAAATGTTTTCAAAGTGTCAAGGTCATGAATGGAACGGCAGACTTCAGAAAACCAAAGACCTACCAAAAATTGAAAGTAGGAGGATTCAATCGATTGGAGGACAACCCAATTGACCATTACAACATTGCAAGTGATCAAGAAAAAGAGGCACAAGTACAAACCTTGGAAGGAGAACTACCAACTGACAACAGTAGTGAAGATGTAGCAAATGATTGGCAGAATGAACAGGAAAGTTTTTCGGACTAAAAAATAGAAAAAAGCAAAGAAATTTGGCGATTGGACTGGAGAAAGCTTTTATATAGTTACTGGTCACAACCTTGAGGATTCCGGAAGAGTTGAAACCGCTGGACTGTAGTTGCGCAGTCAAATAAGTATACAAAACCCCTATTTATTAACAAAGAACCTATTATGGCCCAGCCATTGTTGAGAGGATGGCTACGAAACCCAAGCAATACCACACAGAGGCAGATACCTCAAGCAAGCGACAAAATACAAGCAATGACTTTGTTTTCAATGCAGTTAAAAAATTACACAAAATACTGCAAACAAGGATCGGATAAGGACCTATTTATAAGTTCTTTATAGACTATGACGATGGAACAGGAATCAGGAAGTAATTCCCCGTACGTGCAATGCTGGATTTAGGATCTACATTCTTTACAATATCACTGGCAATGGCAAAAGTATTCAAGATACCCATAGTATAAAGAAAAAATTCAATAGGGGCAAAATATTTTGGAGGAAATAAGGTAAGTCTCCCGGGATTATATACGATTCCATTGGGATCAGTGTTTGGAAATCATCAAGCACTTGAAACCTTCGAAGTTATCAAAATGCAAGAAAGCTATGATGTCTCAATACCAGCATGGTATCTGGAAAAATATAAAGTACAGGGAATTACCTATGGCTACCTTCATTTTACAGAATGTAACAGTAAATGCTACAGACGCGGCAAGCAATATCCGGAGTGGAAAATCACTTACAACAACCAAGTAGTCTTTCGAGATGATGCAATTGTCATTGAATCAATAATAGTCGGTGCAACAATACAACTAGCCCAAAAACTTCCACCGCAATATCACAAATGGCTACTCTTATTTGATCCACACGAATCTGAAAAATTACCCAAGCATGGACCTCATGATCATGAAATAAATCTAAAAACAACAGCTAACCAAGTAAAAGTAGGACCAATGCATTAACTCTCAGGAGAAGAAGAAAGGCAACTTCGGGAATACATCCTTCAAATGATTGAAGAAGGAAAAATTCAACCATCGCAAGGACAAGCAGGCAGCCCTGTTGTGTTCATACAATAATCCAACAGCCGTGGTCTACGTCTTTGTGTGGACTACCAACGTCTTAACGACTTAACAATCAAAAACAAAACAGCCTTACCATTGATGGACAAATTACAAAATGGAATGAAAGGAGCTATATATATAACCAAGCTGGATATGAAGTCAAAATATCACTTAATTCGAATGGCGAAAGGACACAAATGGAAAACAGCCTTTAGAACAAAGTTTGGCTCTTACGAATATACAGTAATGCTATTTCGATTAACAAACACACCAGCAACTTTTCAGAAATAGATGAACGGAATTCTACAACCATTCATACGCAAAGACAACAAGGTCATGATAGCCACCAAAGGAACTAAGAAGGAACATCACGAGTATGTCAGAAAAATACTGCAAGTTCTGCAGGATATCAAATTGGTGGTTGAGATCGACAAGTACGAATTTGATCAGCAAGAAGTCAAATTTCTAGGTTTCCTGGTCAACAGACAAGGATTGAAAATTTCACCATGCAGAAGCACAGCAGTAACTAGCTGGCCAATGCCGAAAACACAAAAAGAAGTTCAGATCATATTGGAACTCTGGAACTTCTATCAAAGATTCATCAAAGGATTAGCTGGAATAGTCACCCCTATCACAGACACGTTAAAAGGAGATTGAAAAAATTTTACTTTCGGAGAAGCTCAAAAAGTGGCTAATACAAAATATGTATATTGTTTTCCCAAGAAAACAACTCTATTCTCAAACATTACGAAGAAGATAGACCTGCAATAATAGAAACCGATATATCAGACTACGCAATGGGTCCAGTTCTATCCCAAAATTTCGAAGATGGCAGGCTATACCCAGTAGCCTGTATATCCAAAAAGTTCTCGCCAGCAGAAATAAATTATCAGATATACGACAAAGAAATGTTGGCAATTGTCTACACAACGAAACAATGGTGATGCTATTTACAAGAAGCGATTCAATAGACAATCATATACTCTGACCATATGAATTGATAATATTTCAAAGAAACCAACCAATTGAATAGGCGACAGGCCAGGTGGGCAGAAACCTTACAAGAATACAACTTCAAAATAGTCCATCGAAAAGGTTCACAAAATGGAAAAGCTGATACCTTATCATGATGTCTGGAGTTCATCACTAGAGAGAGAGGTACAATGACCACAAATTACAAACCTCTACTAGGACCCAAATGCTGGACGAACATAGAAGCATTAAGTTTCAAAGACGATGAGGAAATAGTATAGGCATGTTGCTCAGTACTGAAATTAACACCCACAATACAAAAGCAATGAAAGGAAAAAATTGAAAAAGATAAAAATTATCAACAAATACAGAAAATGGTAGAAAGAAAAGGGAACACAGACGAAAGACTAGGAGTGGATGAGGACAGAAGATTAGTATGGAAATAAAGGCTTTATGTGCCAAAAGGTTTTAGGAAAGAAGTATTGAAATGAGAACACGACTCAAGGATAGCAGGACATTTCAAAAGAGAATGGATACTAGAACTCATTACCTGGAATGTCTACTGGCCCAAGCTGGAAGACGACATTGGGGATTACTGCAACAATTGCGACTCATGCCAAAGAACAAAAAGTCCACGACACACCAAACACGGTCTACTACACCCACTCGAACTACCATCATCACCATGTTTGTACATATCGGTAGACTTCATTACCGACTTACCAGAGTCCAACTGAAATAAAAACATAATGGTAGTAGTCCACAGATTCACCAAAATGGCTCATTTCATACCAACAGCAAAAAGAGAGTCAGTAATAGTGGCTAAATTGTTCCTGGAGAATGTTTGGAAACACAATGGACTACTTCTGGATGTAGTATCAGACAGGGACGGAGTATTCACTGGGCATTTTATTGCAGACCTATACCAGTTCTTGGGAATCAAACGATCATTATCAACAGCCTTTCATCCACAAACAGACGGACAAATAGAATAACTAAACCAAATCATCGAACACTTTCTACACATCTATTGCAACTACAAAACAAGACAATTGGTCTGAAATGCTAGCAATGGCCGAATACACATACAATAATTCAAGACATGTGACCACTAAAATAACACCATTCTATGCCAACAATGGTTACAAACCATGTACTAATTGGCCTACGGAAGTTTAATTCAATAACCCCACCTTGGAACTATATGCTCATTACATGATAGACATGTATCAGTACTTGGAAAGTCAACTAGAAAAGTCAGGAAAGAAAATGGGAGAGTACTACGATAGAAAAAGAAAACCGGCTCTACAATATACAGTTGACAATTGGGTAATGCTTGATGGAAGGAATATTCGTACAAAAAAGACAATGTCAAAAACTCGAAGATAAGCTCTATGGGCCATTCCAGATTACACCAGTGGGAAGCAATAAAAGATGGTGCCAACTATAGCTACCCGACATTTGGAAGTTACATCCCGCATTTTCCATATCGCTACTGGAACCATCCAGAGGATATGTTAAAGAAAGAGTGATAAACCCAGTCGAGGCGGACAATGACGGATTGATACCCGAAGCTATAATCGCAAGTGGACCCACAGACAACGATCACAGAAAATATGTTTTCTTAATCAAATGGGAAAACTACACCCACGATGAAAATACCTGGGAATTCTACAAGCATCTTCTTGATGTAGCGCCTGAGTTGATAAACAACTACTACAGAAAACATCCTGAAATCGAGAATGACAAGAAATGGAAGAAACCAGAAAACCGAACACAGAGGAAAAAGAAATAGTTCTTTTCTTATGTTAAACTCAAACCGTACTGATTTTAGCAGAGGCCATTTTTTATTTTTATTTTATTTTAGTTTTTATATACTTTAAAGGAATAGCTACATCTATAATATACGCTGTCTGAGTGGTATCTATTGCAAGATCACTTCTTACGTTGGAGTACTCTGTTGAGGTCACCAGAGCTTGAGAGGGGGGTAATATCAGGGATTTTTCCTTATCATGCGTATAAGATACATTAGGCTTAGTCTCTCTGGTTCGCCATGTGATGACTTATGTCAGATAGATGCGGACACACCGCTGAGGATGTCTACTGATGAGTGAGCGGTGTGGTGGGAAAATCGATCCCACCACTAAATCCACGAGATTATTGGATTCATGCTGGGTTAGGGTTGTTGAGGCTCTGCCTCGCGCCATCGCCAGGGGTTCAGACTTTATATGGACGCACGCGACACGCATCTAATCATCATTCCATCTCTTTTCTTCTTCTATCTTTTGTTTCTTAGTTCAGAGCCAATCAAGCATCATCTCGCTGGGGCTACTCCCTCCCAACGCTCCTCGAAACGAAGCTGCTCTTGTGCAGCTTTCTATTGGTTGCTGCCGTGCGAGAATCCTTTGCCGGGTTTTCTCCCACAATTGGAGCCCAAAGGCGGATGTCGCTTCGGAATACGAGCACGGGAAAGTAAGCTTGCAGCGTGAGACTAATAGACGAACCGAGTAACAACACGAACATTTGGAGGAGCAGCAAGTGGGTTTAGAACAGATACGACGCGTCACGAAGCGAGAACCATCACGATAACGAACATTGCCAGTGGCATCATCATCATTTCAATCCGCAGCATGGAGATCATGGAACTAGTTGTGGATGCTATCTCCCGCCAGAACCGGAATCAACTTCCGCTTCCAAATGCTCCCGGTGCCCCAGCTTTCCGTGGGCAAGATGTGACGACTTTCTTCCACAAGTACAAGAGGTTGGCCGCCCTGACCGCCACCGACGTTACCGACAGCAGTGTCATCGCCATGCTTCCATATTACTGCATGGAAGAGATCAAAGAAACCGTTACGATAATGAACAGCTACATGGATCGTGATTGGGCTGCACTCAAGTCGGAGATGCTGGATGCTTTTCGGCGTGCCGATAGCAGGGCCCTTGTCTATACTCGTTGATATCTGGAGCAAGTCTGCGCAGAATTCGGAGGCTGCGACGATACGGAAAGTCTCAAGACGTTTCTCCACACTTATGACCATATCAGCGGTGTAGTCACCAAGCACGGAATGATGTGCGAGTACGAGAGGACGGAGATGCTGCTGCATGCACTTCCCAAGCGACTCTGGGTGAAGGCGGTCACCAAGCTCGGCATGCATCTGCTCGAGCCGAGCACGTTTGACTATGGCAAGCTCCACAGTTGGGTCACTGCGAAGATCACCACTGCAGAGGCCCTTGCCATGTTTGAGTTCATTGCCCCCACCGCTCTGATGACTACCACCGTAACGCCCATACCGACAACTTCTCCAGCTCCTTCGACTCCTTCGGCTTTCACTCCAACGGCTTCCGTGATTTCACCGTCTCCGGTGTCCACAACCTCTCCGATTTTGGCAACTCTTTCGGCTCCCACGACTTCAGCGACTCCAATAGTACCCAATGCTCTGGCAGCACCCATGGCACCCGCGGCATCTACGTCTCGGACTCCCTCTGGCACAGCTTTCCCGATGACCTTGACGATTCCCACGGCTCCCACAACTACTCCGGCTCTCCCTTCAGCTCCGACAATTTCTCCAGCATCTCCAATATCTCTGGCTCCGATACCTTCACCGGCTTCCATAACTTCGACATCTCTCACGGCTCCAACAGCTTCGACAAACCCAACGGCTCCCACGACTCCGACTCCCACCGGCATAGCTTCCCCGGCGAATTTGATGGTTCCCACGGCACCCATGGTTAAACCCACGGCTCCCTTGTCTCCCCTAGCTCCCGCTGCTCTTATGGCTCCCACAACTTCTCCGGCTCTTCCTTCTTCGGATCTGGTACCTTCTCCGGCTCCCACGGCTCCTGTACCTCTGATGACTGGCACTCCGACAACTTCTCCGGCTCCTACAGCTTCGACAGCTTCCACCCCTCCGGCTCGCACTCACATGGTTAGACAAGGTACCATTCGTGCTGGGCCGACAGTCCGGCTGGGAATTATACGTGTCGAGCCTCCGCAAGGGCAGAAAATCCGTCGACACCGCTACGCGCAGCCAGAGCCCGTCAGGCCACACCGATCTGAGTCCACTATAACGTGCCGAAGTGAGCCTGCACCATCGAACCATCAAATGCCCGCCCAACCACTACAGAATCCTGAACCCGCACCTCCCGAGCCCATGCAACCGCATGGTCAAGAGCCTGCTCCACCGAACTGTCCAGAGCCCGCACCTCCGTGTCAAGACCCCGTGCAGCTGCCGCAGCGAGATGTTCCGCCATGCTACTACTGTGGAAATGACCAGCACAACCTCCGGAAATGTGCCGACCTCCATACAGATCTGGAGAAAGGCACTGTCAGCATCAACAACCGCGATCGACTTGTACTTGGGACTGCAGGTGCAGAAATACCAATGGAACCGGCTGCTTGTGACATCCCACCACGAGCACGATCACCACCGCCGTCACCGCCACCGCCGCCACCACCACCGCCTGCACAATCGCCACCACCGTCACGAACCTCCACACCTCTGCTTTCGCCGGAACAATTGACACAATTGATGCGAGAGGTCACGCAGCATTTCGCACAATCTCAGCAGTACGAAGTTGATGTTCAACCACCGCCACCACCAGCACAATTGTCACGCACCTACGTACCGCTTCCATCGCCGGAACAATTGACACAGCTGGTGCAAGAGGCTACGGAGCACTTTGCGCAGCCTCACCCAAAACAAACCGCCCGCCCGCCCCCAGCAGCGCGAAATGCCCGAATGCTTGAGCAGCAGCGATCGCTATGTGCCTAACCAGGTGTGCTTCGCACAAAAGGCCAGGGAGGGGAAAACCCATTTCCATTATGATTCACACTGGCCAGAGGTGCACTTGGAGGTGCGAGAGGCATGCTTGGAGGTGTGAGAGGCGTATTTGGAGATGAGGGAGCAGAAGCACTGGCATGAAGATAAGAGGTGGACATGGATGCGGAGGATACGGCAGGTTCAGCGGAGCGGAGAGTGAGCACCGTCTCATTAAACCGGGCCGATAGAGTGAGCACCGTCTCAATAAACCGGGACGATATGGATGGAGTGGAGGAATCGACTGCGGAGTTGGAGGGTTGTGAGTACCATCTCATTAAACCGGGATGATAGAGCGGAGGATACGGGTTTGGAGTGGAAAGTGAGCACTGTCTCATTAAACCGGGACGATGGAGCAGAGGATACGGGTTTGGAGCAGAGGATTGTGAGCACTGTCTTGTTAAACCGGGACGATACGGATGGAGCGGAGGGTACGGCTGGACCAGAAGAAGGACGTTGGACAGTTTTGAGCACCGTCTCATTAAACCGGAACGATAGGCACCGACCTCAAACAGGACGATCAGCACCAACTGCAAACGGGACGATCAGCACCAACTGCAAACGGGGCGATCAGCACCAACTGCAAACGGGACGATATACGTGTGGAGGAAGATGAGGTTGGAGGTTCGAATAGAGTAGGTTTCGGGCCAGATTTTCTTTAGTTTCTCAGGGTTCTTGTTTCTCGTTGTTCGCTTTCTTCTCGATTTTCAATTTTTGATTCTTTTGTTTAGTTATGTGTTCTACTTTGTGCTTTAGATATGGTTTCGGGTTGGAGAGATGACTGGGAGGATCGTGCAGGAGGAGACACGTGTGCTTCGCACCAGGTGGCCGGGGAGGAGTTGTGGTGGGAAAATCGATCCCACCACTAAATCCACGAGATTATTGGATTCATGCTGGGTTAGGGTTGTTGAGGCTCTGCCTCGCGCCATCGCCAGGGGTTCAGACTTTATATGGACGCACGCGACACGCATCCAATCATCATTCCATCTCTTTTCTTCTTCTATCTTTTGTTTCTTAGTTCAGAGCCAATCAAGTATCATCTCGCTGGGGCTACTCCATCCCAACGCTCCTCGAAACGAAGCTGCTCTTGTGCAGCTTTCTATTGGTTGCTGCCGTGCGAGAATCCTTTCCCGGGTTTTCTCCCACAGTGGAAGGCTCAACATAGCCGGGTGAAATTCTCATGATATTCCAAGCTTCTATACCGAGTCTCAGCAAAATGGGCTAGCTAACACATGCGCAGACAATACATACGCTCGATCTGACAGCAACTGAGGGGTGATTTCTTCGGTGCTGGCCAAGGTATAGAACACACCAAACCATACTGCCAAAGCAAACATTGCTGCCTAACAGAGGCCTTAGGGTCAGCAGTGCGTTATGAATCAGACCAGTGTTACTCAATATCAAACTAATACTGGGATAAAGACTATACTTCGAAACTGAACACAGTTCCCCAAGATATTCGGATGAATGATATTATCTCAGTATGAGGGATTTTGCTATCTCCCAAGTGAAATGGTCAACGGCAATAAGCTAACAACACCCCGGTAGTTGATTCTACCTAACAGATAAGTATTCGGACTTAGACCGTCCATCCCCAGCTCTGTTACAATTGCATAATAACTGAGACATCGCGCCCCCTTCCGGGAACACAGGTAAGACGCAATGACACTAGGTATATGGCAAAGTATGGGTTGGCAGCTCATTAAATTATTGATTACTATTTCTCTCATGCAGAAGGAAAAAAACTAATACAAAGTAATGGTCTGATATACGTGTCAGCAATGTCATATAAAGCAAGATAACCTTTGGGATGCCTGGTGGGAGCTTAGACAACTACACGATGTCAAATGGAAACTCTCCGCTACCAACTACTGAGATCGGCCCTGTAGGAATGATCGGTTGATGTGCGAACACCCACCTCGGTAGATTAAGCATTGTCGAAATAGTACTATACACACATATCACAGTATTAGAGAAGTACTGTCATGCCTTATTGATATACCTCTGACGCGGAAATACTCACATATAAAAAGACTGTATTAATCGACAGTTTAAATACAACGATCAAGTTCTAGCAATAACCCACAGTCAGAACAACAACAGCGGAAAACCACCTGAAATGCTATTAAGTTTATTATCTGAAGAATATTATTTTATCTATGTCCCAATACGTACATGAAGATATCATCATTTACAATGCCGCCTACCTATATCAGTATTGCCAAACTGAAGCCCACCTTGACTTCTTATTTGAGTTTTTGCAATACAACAATCTTGTGGATGATTACTTCCCCTTTTGCGAAACTGGCGAATATCCATCACAGGTGTTCTACGACAACTCTTCAGAAGACTACCTACAGAACTCCTACAACTTCCAAGGTAATGGCTGTACCCTGCAAATGCAAGTATAGATCCATACACCACAAAGACTACAATGAACCACAATTGAAATACACTTCTTTTGTTTCGTCTTAGTAATTAAGATTAGGCTATATCGACATCGAGTACAGAGATATTGATCCGCCTCCACCCACGCAGGAGTACCCCTGTAACTGTGGCCAATCGATTTAAACACCAGGTACTGGGGGTTGCAAAAACGGTGCCAAAAATAACAGCCACTTCGGTGATAGTTGTGGCACATATACTCAATATTACCAGTAGAATCGCTTGTATACTCGTCCTTCTGGCAAGGGTTCAGGGCTCAGGGATGTAAGAATTATAAAACACAAAAGCCAGAGGGCTGAACAGTCAAAAATAGCCTGTAGCTCAAGGGACGAGGACTGTACGCAAGTGACTCAATCCAGAATTACCAAGTATGAAAGAAGTGAAAGCCAGAACTTATTAATTGTTTTATAGACGAGAGAATATATGAAGAAAGAAACTTATCCTCTGTCAAATGCCTGGTTTATATACTGTGATTCACTTGTTCCATCATACGTCTGAACTTCTGCTTTCTTTGTATACCTCTTTTGCACAAATCCTACTTCTCTCATGCAAACCTGATTCGAAACTGGATTCCATTCCCATTGCACTCTAGCCTGTGTTCAAAATCGGATTTCATTCTCGTCGTGCTTTTAGCCTTCGTTCAAAACCTGATTTCATTCTTGTCATGCTTTAGCCTTCACTTGAAACTTGATTTTGTTCCCATCGCACATTAATGTTCGAATTATTCACCGATCATCATTGCACCATCAATTATCACTCAGCACAACCGTGACACTCCTCTTCACTCATTCTCCTGTCTATAAAACAATCAATTAGCTCTGGCATTGACTTCTTTCATACTGAGTGATTCTAAATGGAGTCTTTTATATACAGTCCTCATTCTTGTAGCTACAGGCTACAATCAGACCCATTAGCCATCTGGCTGTCCGTTTTCATAACCCTGGAAACCCTGAGCCCTGAATCCTCAACACCAAAGTCCTGAACCCTGGAAAATAAGGTTAAGAAAAACAAGAATTCATGACTGTTTAGGAGGCAACTTGAATATCAAGTCAAATGGAAAAGATATGACAAACAAAGCTTGGAACCTGTAATAAATGTAGTTTGGCTTCAAGCTGTCAACATATTATATATAGAATCACCTGGCAAGCCTGGATCAGTAAACTTGTAGAAGTTTTTGTATAGAAGTAGTGTTAGCAACAGGTCCAGTTTCGGCCCGTTTGTATTATAGCGGTTCCAAGAAAACCCGGAACCGACCCGGCCGGGTCGGGTTTTTGCCAAACGGTTCCCTCAATTAAGTCCATGAATATCCATCAGAGAATTCATTGTTTGGTATGTCAAATATGCAGTTTCGCACGGTGCATCTTTTGGTGTTCTCCGATTTTTCATATCTCAAAAACTCAGCAAGTGGCTTTGAAAATGGTGCCATTTTGGGCCCAAAAACGAGGTTTTTACCCAATCGCTTATCGAATTTTAGAGATATGAAAAATCGAAGAACACCAAAAGATGCGCCATGCAAAGCTGCATATTTGATATACCAAATGCTAAATTATCTGACCAATATTCATGGACTTAATTGGACAGTTCGCTTGAAAAATCGTGGATTTTTGATGTGGTAACACCGTTGCTACGCAGACCTATATTACCCACCAGGTCCAAATCTGGAACCGTTGCTAACACTATATTATACTTACATAGAGGTGGATGTGATCATGCAATGTCCGCACAAAGCATTCTGATTGGTGGAATCTTTTTTCGAAGAGGCTACCGCATTCCATTGGCCATCTTGCCGCTTACGTGAATTCCAAGACATGGATGCAAGCATTATGATTGGCCTTCGAACGTCACTCCTACGGAGTCTCTTTTTTCCGAAGAGGTTACCGCATCCCATTGGCCATCTTGCCGCTTACGTGAATTCCAAGACATGGATGATTGGCCTTCGAACGTCGCTCCTACGGAGTCTCAACACCATCGTACGTTCTGTGCTGCGTCGTTCGATCGTTGAATCATTTCACTCGCCGCAGCTAACACCATCGTACGATCAGTGTTGCATCGTTCGATCGTTGAATCATTTCACTCGCCGCAGCTAGCTAAGACATGGATGATTGGCCTTCGAACGTCGCTCCTACGGAGTCTCAACACCATCGTATGTTCTGTGTTGCGTTGTTCGATCGTCGAATCATTTCACTTCGCGGCCTCATTATATTTTCTTGAGTTATAAAGCGTGGCATTACTCTCCCGTACATTTTCTTTTCACGCAACATCTGCTCTACTTTATTACATTTCGTTTTAGCTTACGTATTCAATTTATAAAATGTCCTATTCTATGCAATTCGCTTCAGCTTTCATCCACGGTTTCGTCGCATTGGAATCGGAAGTCGATGCTTCGGGCTTGCATTCGGGATCTAAACGTTTTGTCGCAACAGTCCCCGTACCTGATTTCGAAAACCAGTTAGGTTCATCGGAACATGACATTTTGACGGCTTCGGTCTCGATTGACAACGTGGAGGCTTCCGTTACTGCTTTCTTTCCCAAAAACACGAGCTTCTATGTCCCTGGGGATATCGTCTACGTCTGCGCCAAATTTGTCACCTTGACGACCCGGAATATGGTTCTTGACACTACTATCCATCATACGTGAGATCCTTACTTTATTGATTGTGTGTTTTGCTGTTTACTGGTTTTCGTACAGCTTGAACTTCAATGTCAGTAACCCTCCGGATCCTATGCAGTGTCTTATTCACATCTGCGGACATGTCGAATCCGTCTACCAAGTCTTACCCGAATATGGTGATTTCCGCGGTTACAACGTCAAAACTGCATACTGGACGAAAGAGTACAACCGGTCGGTCGATTTTGTCGTGCGAGTTATTATTGCTCCTGGTGTGCGTTTTAATAAGACATCGCTTCCTCAAATCAACTCTTTGATCAACGTTCACGGTATTTTGTTTGGCCGTGATAAAGCTTCAGGTTTGATCATTATTTTGCTTAAGGAATTTTCGGTTTTGCATAGGTCTTCTACTTCCGATAACGGTTCCGTTGAACTGGGCGGTCCACCGGAGACGCCTCGCAAGAAAGGTTGGAGTCGAGCTCCCCCTACAACTCTGTCGAAAGTGGCCGCTTCTCCGTCCACCTCTGCCCCTTCTTCGAATCCGTCGGCGGTAGTTGACACTTTTCCGTCCACCTCTGCCCCTTCTTCGAATCCGTCGACGGTAGTTGACACTTTTCCATCCGCCCCTGCCCTTTTTGCGCCTCCTCCGGCGAAAGTTGACACTTCTCCGTCCGCCTCCACGTCCTCTGCTCCTCGCGCCGTCGCCAAACGTAAGCGTCCGCTGCATTCTCCGATGCCTATCCGCTCTGTTTCCGATTTTTCGTCTGGCGACTTGGATGACGTGTCGTCTCCCAGTGAGTTGGCGTTCTTTATTTTCGACTATAGCTTACTTTTCGCATGCAGCTTCGTCGTTGACCGATCCCGATGAAAATTCCAACGACAGAAGTCCTGAGAAATCGTTCCGTTCTGATATCTGAGAAAAAGCGTCTTCTGTGCGTGCTCCCGGTGGTCAAACCGTTCCCCTCACCAAGAGGCTCAGAAGTACGCCTTTTCGTAAGTTCTGATCCTGAATACGCCCGTTGTGTTGACGACATCGGTCAAGGCGCGATGGGTTTTGACGAAACAAACATACCTCTCGATATGATTGAAGACGTGGAAGATATTGATGAGGCTGTTCAGTTTCTTTACCCTCCGGAGACTCTTGCAATTCCGGAAAATTGCATTCGTAACTCTTTCCTTAGCCCTTTGAATTTCTACGTGGACATGTTCAATGAGTCGATGCTCGCCCGTTGACCAAACGAAGAAGGTATTTCCCGCATATGTTTCCTTCTCCTACTCTTCTAACTTTGTCCAGTTACGTACTACAGTTTCGATTGCATCAAAGAAGATGATACTGTGGTTCCCGAAGATCATCCTGCCACGACAACGGATTATCTCGCTTTGCAACGTGAAAACGGCGTACCTGCCCACGAATTGAAGTTGAAGCAAGGTTCCATTTGCACCATCATGATGAACCTCGACCTCAATTATGGTTTGGTCAAGAACCGCCGTGTTGTTATCGAACGTTTGCACGAAAAAGTCATCGAAATTCGTCTTATCGATTCCACTTCCGAACGTCATACATTTTGCATACCACGTATAACTTTCGATTTTCAACCTGCCAGTTGCCCTTGGACTATCCAACGTCGACAATTCCCTCTTCTTTTGGCTTATGCTACAACATTCAACAGCTGTCAGGGTCTTACTTTGAATAGAGTTGTATTGGACCTCCGCTCAGATGTATTTGCACATGGTCAACTTTACTGCAGCGTTTCACGAGTTAGGCATAGGGGGGCGTGTCGGAAACTTTTGGGGGAGGATAATGTCACTAGGGAGACTAGAAATGTTGTTTACCATGAGCTTTTGTTGGGTAGTTAGCTCTTTTTATCGTCCAGACTTATGGCTTTTTTGCAATGGAAGAGGTTCAAAAGTACAAATTACCCTATACTTTCACCTGTCAAGATGGTGTAGTGGTTTGTCACTGTGATTACAACTTATGCAAGATACTACCTCTGAGGACTTTATCGGTGCTTCGGCGACGATGTTCGATTATGAGAATTATGTATGAGTGACTAATCCTCACCTGATTGGCCAATTTTTTTTGCCAAGCTGCTAACCCTTCGTGGCAAGTATTACGACCACTTTAACCTTTTTTTACCCGAACGAGTGTCACCGGTTCGATTCCCGCTTAAGGCGGCGAAGCCGCCTCCGTTGCTAGTAGAAGTTAAAGCTACTATGATGGTTGTATAGAGTAGGAATTAGTGACTGAATTAGAATCGATAATGAATGATTATATTTGTTGAGATAGTTATAAGTTTATACATTGTGAGAATAACAAATAGGTTTTCAAGTAAGACAACCACTTTTGAGGAAAAGAAAACAGGTTATCAATAATTGCCATAGGTAACAAAAAGATACCAAAAATAATAAGATAGGAGAAGCTTGAGATACCAAGAGAGGGAGTACAAAGTTCAATAAGGTTTAGATGTATATTGAATATGTGAGTTGAGGTAATGACAGACGCATTTAGTATATGTAATAAATGTTACAGGGGAACTCCTGCATGTGTGGATGCAGACCGATATCGCTGTACTGAATGTCGATATAGTCTGATTTTAATGACTAAAACGAAGCTGAAGAAGTGGAACTCGATGGTGGTTTGTCGTAGTCTTTGTGTGGTGTGTATGTATACAGGCATACGCAGGGTACAGCCGCTGTCTAAAAATCATAGGAGTCTTGAAGGTAATCTTCTGAAGACTCATCGTAAGATACTTGTGAGGGATACTCACCGGTTGCGCAAAAGTGGAAGTAGTCATCCACGAGGATGTTGTATCGCAAAAACTCGTAAAGGAAGTCGAGGTGGGCCTCGGTTTGACAATACTGATGGAGATACGCAGTGTTGTAGATGATGACGTCTTCACGTGCATATTGGGACATCAATACTAATATAATATTCTTAAGATAAAAACTTAATAATATCTCAGGTGGTTTTCCGCTGTTGTTGTTCTGACTGTGGATTGCTGATAGAGCTTGATCGTTGTGTTTAAACAGGAATTTAAGGTGGTCTTTTATAGGTGAGCATTTCCCGCCAGAGGTATATCAGTAAGGTGTGACGGTACTTCTCTATCACTATCATGTGTGTATATTGTACTATCTTGATAACACTCAGTCCACTAAAGTGGGTGTTCACCTAAACACTGATCGTTGCAACCGAGCCGATCTCGGTAGTTTGTTGGCAGAGAGTTCCGTTTGACAACATGTGGAGGTGTAAGCTTCTACCAGGCATCCTAAAGGTTATCCTGTGTAGTAGGATGTTGCTGACACGCATATGGGACCAGTACTTCGTATTGGTTATTTTTCTTCTACATGAGTGGAATAGTGATCAAAGATTTAATGAGCTATCAACCCATACTTTGCCACGTACCTAGTGTCATCGCGTCTCACCCAGCTTCCCGGTGGGGTAGTGCACTCTCTCAGTTATTGTGTGTGCAAACGCGACAGAGCTGGGGTTAGACAGTCTAGGTCCGAACACTTATCTTTCAGGTAGAATCAACTACCAGGGTACAGTTAACTTATCTCCGTTGATTACTGATCTTCGGAAGATAGTAAAGTCCCTCATACTAAGATAATATTGTTTGTCCAACCATTCTCGGGGAACTCTACTTAGTTTCCAATCATAGATTATATCCCAGTATTACTGTGATAAGAAGTAACACTGGCTTGATCCATAATGCACAGCTGACAGGTAGGTCCCTGTGAGGCTATTACGTTGCTTCAGCAGTATGGTTTGGTGTGTCCCATGCCTTGGCCAGCACCAACAGATATCATGATTACTGTCAAATTGAGGGTGCGTATTGTCTCCGTGCGGATTACCTAGTCCGCTTTGCTAAGATGCGGTATTGAAGCTTGGAATATTACGGAAATTTCACCCGGCTATGTTGAGCCTTCTGCTTACTCATTAGTAGACATCCTCAGGGGTGTATTCTCAATCATCGACACATAACGTCAGTAATGAGCCTGGGAGACTAAGCCTAATGTACCTCATACATATGATAAGGGAAAACCCCTAACAATAAAAAGATTTTACAGCAGAATTGGTTTGCTCTTCTGTTATTCTCTAGTGTACAAAACAATTAGTAGCTTTGGTACCAACCACTGTTTACTTGTGTAATTCCAGATTTTGAGTCTCTTGTTTTGTTTCCAATAGTGGCAATTTTGTATCTGAGTTTGGTTTTTATAATCCATAGAATTCCAAAACCTTGAAACTTTAAAAAGTTCAGTTTCAACTTAGTCAAAAGTTTATCAGTTTTTGATCCAATTCAAGTAACAATCTGGATTTATTTATCTGATTTTGTTACTTGGTGGTTTCTGACCTGGACCAAGGCTCTGGTCCTCTTCTTAATCCAAACTGCAGCTGGAATATTCAGAACTATTTTTAATACTGCCTATAAATCAAAAAATGATATAAAAATATTTTATAATACCTATAAACTACAATAAGCTGTGATAATATACCTATAATAGAGCTGTTACAGCCAAAATATTTTATAATATCATGGTAACAGTAATAACATATCCAAACTCCAGTTGCATGAATACTTTTTCCAACAAAAAAATATTATACTATTGGAAACTTATTTAACAATAGTTTAAAAAATATATATTTTAGAAGAATTGTTAGAAGGGTTGATCAGAAATATACCTGCACAATTGCAAGCAGTAATTGATGCTGAGGGTAGTACAACTCCATATTAGATAGAAAATACAATATGTATCAACCTTTTTTCCTTCATATAAATGGGGTCATATATATCACTCGATTTTCCATGTGTACTACCATATTTAGAAGTGCGCCCGACTTTTTACACCCTCCGAGTACATGTCCTAAGTTTCGAATGAGATCTAGCCTAAAGCAATAGTATCCAGCGTCGATTATTCTAAAATGAAACTAGGTTCCGCCCCTACTATAATGAACATCCTGCTACCTGAGCTTCTAACCCTCTCTCTCTCTCCTCTGTCGTCCCGAAACCCGACCAATCCTTAAACTCAGAGACAAATTTTATCGCCGCTTTCATATAAAACTCATCTTCGTCCTTCCACAACGTTGCCATTTCTTTCAGAATTCTTACAACTGTCAGAGGGTAAGTGGGTATTCCGCTTTGAACTTTCTCAAGGTCCCTCCGTACCTTTTATATAATGCGTATCCGCCACATTCCCTTCAACCTTCTTTTTACGCAATGCCTCCGCACAAATCTGATTCCAGGATTTGCCTTCAGCGTCCACATTATTGATTAACTCCGGTTTAATTTTCGGTCGCAACTGAATACAGTAGATGACAACAAAGAAAAGCCAATGAGCTTGAATCAACGTGGGTGCGGCCTGATGAGGCAGTTCAGGAAGAAGAGTACGAAGCGCATAAGCTGTGGTAAGGAGGTGGCCGATGAAAAAGTCGTACTGTGGTGTGCCTGGCTCGTGCGTGGTACAAAGCATAAGAGTAGCCAGCTTCGTAAGCTCGCGGTGAGAAGCTGTTATATCTTCGAGATAGTTAGATCACCATACCTCCAGCAGGCACCGTTTCAGTTACCTGATACAGATAGCTTTTGGTAATATCCAAGTATAACTTCTTCACGAATCTCAAAGAGGCGAGGAATGTTATTTTCTCCTGGTTCGTCCAAAATCCCATCGAACCGTGAGTCGTTGCGTAACTCTTCTAAAATCTCGACTGGTCGTGACGACGTGTCTGACGTCTCCAATAAGTCGGATATCACATTTGTGACCGCAGTAGCACCAACGTATCGATGAAGGAAATCATAATTAGTAGCAGCCAGTACCAAAGCTGCAGTTACTTGTTTAGAATAGCCGATACAAGCCCTGGTGTTAACATACCTTCCATTGCGATCTCTCGATTGTCAAGTTCAAATGCGTACTAAAATGGTTTAAGTTGATATTCCTTCACTATCAAAGGGAAATCCTACTCCTAAATGTATTAATGGGTGTCCCACTTCTCAATTAGATCCCCCCTTCTGGCAGCATAAGATGAATTCAACTTACAGCCGCAAATCGCCCCGTGGATCAGAGGCTCCGGTCCCACGAGTATATACTGGGCTACAACCTTCTTCCAGTCGTAATCCATCCTCACCAGTTCATCTTCAAAGAAATCTAGGTATGCGCGCTGGTATCTAAGGTTTCCCATGAGCACAATGGTGCTAAAGAGGTGGCAGGGAGGGGTTTATACGATATATCGCCTAAATAGTCCCTCCAATCGTCTCGAGTAATCTCCTGCGGCGAATCTTCCCAAGCTTCTAGCTCAATGCTCTCTTCGTCGTACAGTTCCTGTAGCTGCTCCGCCGACGCGCCCATCAAGTAAGCCGACCCCAAAACCTAGAATGACTTAATTAAACCTGGCAACCGGAGCAATCGGATTGCGCGTACATGTGGAAGATGGTTGTGAAACTGTTGGTTATGATACATAACCGCATAGTTATGATGGTTTGCCCTGAGCAGGTGTTTCAGTGTCCGATCCCTCTTGGTAGTGGATGTTTCATAGTCCGACGGCTGTACACCAGGGAATCCGTCGAACAACTCAGTGTTGCCAGATAAAGAGAAGACATTAGCAACAAGGTCAATCCATCTTTGGAAGCTAATTAAAGAGGTCATATTAGTACTGAGAAGGCACAAGCAAGATGATCGGGCAGGAAGTTGAGAGGTGGTTGGTCGTCACTTAGGTATTCTGGGGTATTGGCTGGCTCGCTAGCCGATGTTGGTCTAGCTGCCGTCTAGATTAGCGCACGGCGAACCCGAGTATCCGGGTTCCCGATCGTTGCCTGCAATTGAGATTTCTTATCTAGCATCGTACTATTGCTCGTCAAGCTCGCGCTCTTCTTCCATCTTTCTGATAACGTCTTCGTTATGTCTTCTTCTGTGAAAGTTGTTTCAGAGACGGGTATGTTGGGTTCGTAGAGGATTCTTACGCTGGAAGCTAACGAAGGACTTTCGCCAGCCACTACAAGTGCGACCCCTGGTACGATTGCTCAATTCATCCCCAAATTTTGCTTACTGACTGACTGATACATGGATAGAAAATGTTGTGTTGAAACCGTCTCCAAGCGGTCCCAAGCCTTGCTGTACGCCACGATGACCTTTTTCTTTCGACACAACTTACACGTACAGGTGTTTGCAAAGAGGAGAAATCTGTGCGCGACGAGTGCTTCCTCTTCAGCGACAAAGGGGGGAGACAGAGTGCATAGACAAAATCGATGCTTACAAGAAGTGTATGGCTGGGTTTGGGTTCAAGATCTGAGCATTAGTGAATGAAAAAGCAGTTTTATAAGCTACGATATTGGTAGCCACACATACTAGAGGTCAAACGATAATGTACACTACCGTAGATGCTGCGGATTCTATAGATACTAAGTAGCTGTTAAATTGAGTGAATCACAAGTCGCTACCTACTCCGTTTTCTGCTTCCCTCCTCTAGTCTCCATCCAGAGTCTTCGAAGAGTCCAGGCCCAGGCAATGACGTACGATCCAAAGCACAAAAGCACATTTCCAACTACCCATAGGTCAGGGTACCTCTCCACCGTTCCCACGTATTGCTCTGCGGCGTGAATCGCGAGTATTGCACAATAGGATCCAACATGCGTTAGCTTTGCAAACCAGTGTTCGGGTAAGCGGTGAAAGGTGCCCAGTAGCCATGCGTAGAATACCGACATAACGATGTACTGAAGTACAAGTCCATCACGGCGCAAAAGCGGCCACAAACTAAAAGTAATTAGCTAGCGGAAGTAACGTTGGATCCCCATTGTACCTAAACATGCCGATATTATTCATCCAAACCACCCATGACACTGTATCTTGACTCAACGAACCACCAAGCAACAGTGTCGCAGGCAAGAGAGGGAGCAATACGCTCTTCTCGTGAACTTGGAATGAAAATAAGAAAAAGCTCCACGCGCAAGCCGATAGTCCGAGCGGTAACAGGCGTTTCTCTGGGTTCAGGAATAGAAGGACACATGGTGGAAGAATCCCTGCCAGCGTTGCCCCAAGACTGACGATGTCAGCAACGCTCCGAACATACAGCATCATTACGAAACTTACCTAGCAAGCTGTAATGTTGCAGGTGCGAAAGTCTCTCTGAATTTTAATACTACATTTGTTGCACACCAGAAGTTGGCAACTTTGTCCTCCCAGAGTCCCCGGGCAAATGGAAATACTCTGAATAAGCATTGCTGAATTTGCTCAGGTCCACCAAACAGTATGAGTGGCGCAAATATCAGCACCAAAGTGCCAATAACTACTAAACCAAGGTAAAAAAGACGTTGAATATCAACCCTAGGAAAGATGCAAAGTCCCAGAAGGTACGCAAACACCGCCGGCGCGTAATACAGAGCCATCTGCTTGAAGCAAATTGACAGCACAAAAAAGAGCGATCCCAATAGAATATGGTCGGTTATGAAACAATCAACTGCAAAGAATGCAAACCCAAACATGACAGAGTTGAATTGGAAGTGGCCATGATCGATAAGCATCAAAGAGGGCTGGAAGAGTATGGCTGCTAGCGCAATGGCTTTCTCATATGTGCTTAATCCTGCTTGCTTTCCGTGGGCCCAGACGAATAACATTACTGCCGGTACATATATTAAATATTCCGATATAACAACCGAAGCCCTCATGAAGACTTTCAGGAGTTCATCGTCCAATCCTCTAGAATCGTAGAGCTTAAACCAAGTTGGGTTGATGAAGGTCCCTCTACAGCAATCAGTAATAGTTAGCATACAAAACTGCAGTTCATCACGGCAAAACTGTACATTATTCCTACCAACCAACTATGGTACGCTGTCAGCGGTGGGTAGTCGAGTCCCCACCATTCTAGATCATGCCAGTACCACTCCTTCATGGGAAGCTGTGTGGTCAATTCCATCCAGTGCCTCTGGGCTTCAAAATCACCGTACATTGGAGGAGCAGCCATCCCTACATACATCAGCAAACCATCACAAACTTTCGTTTAGGCTCGTACCTGAATAAGGCCCCAATCCTACAGCCCATCGATAGAGGAACGCGATCATCAACAGCGCTGATAAAACGACATATCGTGAAGCACCACGTCGTAGAGGTTGAAAGAATGAAGCTAATGGGAATGGCACAGGCACAGGTCGAGAAAGGGCGCTTTCCGTCGTGGTTTTAAATTCCTGAACGTCGGTTGACCACAAATCAGGCATGTCTGGAAGTTGTAGTTGTAGCACTAGGTTGAATGTCAATTTCTGGGCACGCACTATTAACTTATTAAGACGTATTTGGTAGCTACCTGGTATACGTCATCAATTCCAAAACAATTTGATGGATGCACAAACTTCCTTTAAAATTCGGTTTTACATCCGTATTAATTGCCTGACGTTTATCTCGCCCATGTTTAGGGAGTTTCTATAGATCTTAAATATCACTCTCCCTGACCATATAAATTCTTCACACACGATCACCTACAGAACACCGAATTTAGCCAATCAGGCGAGGCCTTGTAGAGTACCTAGAGTACCAGAACTCATTCAGTTGAAAAAAGTATATCAGAAGTATATAAAGTAAAAACTTGAATAAAAAGTCTGAGAGTAACTGGGCATGCAACAACATTGTTTATTTTGTAGCCACAATTCTCATGATATTGTCATTAACTATCCCACTGGTGATGTACGAAACTCTCTCGTATCTCTGTTACTGGCAGAATACTCCCCAACACAAACCAATTGAGATTTATTGCGACTTATTTTGCGCGAAGAAGAAGTTGGCGCCCGCACAAGTGTCAGCCACTGACAGCCTTCATGCATCGAAGATCTGTTATACATACCCACGAGTTCCAGGTCATATTTCTTCGCCCACTTGCGAGTTCCTTCACGGGATTCATCATTTCCCCATCTCTTTCTGTCAGATGGTCTCTCGATATGGTCCCCATTTCCGCCTTTATACAACAGGAAAACGTATCGGTGCTTTCCAGTCTTCGGGGGCGGTGCAGGGCCCATATAGTCAACTATTTGAGAGCCCTTCGACACATCGATTGAGGTTTCCTCTGCAGTCCGAGCTGCAGACAACTCTTCAGGAGATGGTGCTCTGAGTTCAGTCACTATCCAGTGACAAAACTCAGACCATTTGGGGTCCTTCCGAGAGGGAGCATCGGGATCAGTCAATACCTGCTTTAGGTCAAGGTCATTCCAGCGGTACAAGCCTATCTAGGACACCTACAACAGTGTAAGATGCGTTGTCGTCTCCGTCAGGAGTAATTCGGATTATAGGTAATTCTTGGGTATCGTCGGGGTATATGGTATTTCCAAGTGATACTTCTATGTTTCCTTTGGGGTATTCGACAGATAAAAGAGCTGTAGGAGTGAAATCGTCCACAACCTCTGGTATAATTTTATGATCTTTCAACCTTGGCAAGTCGTCAGCCGGGAGTGTCAACCACTTGAAACACTGAAATGCGTACTTTTCGCGAACAGATTGATTGATAGTTACCTGTATATGCAATCGCAGAGTTAAGTTCCAGATTATATCTGGTTAAGTACCTATGTACAATATAGCACTTGAGAATTCAAACTCACGAGTGGCATCTTGCGAATAATAGGGCTATAAACTGTTGGTCGTGCTATCCAAGTACCTCCAGATGTAGTGATCGTTTTGAGAGAGAAAAGTAGCAAAGAGTGATGTTTGGCTAAATAGTGAGCAGAAGACATCGTTTGTTTCCCATAACTTAAACCTGCAGCGTATTATTTACTTGTAATGTGTCTCTGACGTAATTGTGGCGTAAATGCTTGGGTTTATCATCTGATATATTGCGCTGAAGTATAGACACACCCGAGTATAGTTAGTACAAGGTCCCTTAGCTTGTACTTCAATTGAGGTAGGAGTAGAAGCGCCAAACAAACTTTCTATAAGGAATATACCTATGCTGAAAATATTTGCGGAGCTCTGAAGGCCAATACAAGGTGGATATGAATCTGTTGTAGCCTAGCCAGAAGTATATTAGATGTGAAACAACTAAGCCACACTTTATCCTAACCATTCTATTCTGAAAATTGCTTAGAACGGCGGATTTTCTGATCCTGCATGTACGCTGCGATGTCCTGGGGCTGGATCAAAATTACTTTACCGCCACCAAACTTCTTCGCTCACCATCGTACGCCTCGATCTTTACTTGGATTTTCATTTTGGCTGCCTCAGGATGGCATCTCTTGGGTAAGCTCGGCTGTGACGAAGTGGTTCATGCTCACTGTCGATAGGGAAGATCTGCTTGGGATTGTTAATAAACTGCAGGACCTGGTAGCTATCATACACTGATACCCCACTTTGTGATCATCCTTAACATTTGTAGGTCTTTAATACTATCGGGACAGATTCCGGTCTTGATTTACCTCAAATTGTACCTACCGGAGAACCCGCCTCATGGTAGAGGACTAATGATCGGTATCACCTCAGGTCGTCGTTGGTTCACAAAGCAGCGGAAAATCTTCTGTGCTAGAAAACATCGTTGGACGGGACTTTCTTCCCCGCGGCTCCGGAATTGTCACTCGCCGTCCTCTTGTCCTTCAATTAATCAACATTCCAGGGAATCACGATGATGCGGATATGGCTGAATCACCATCTGCCACGGAACAGCCTGAGTTTGGAGAGTTCCTGCATCAGCCCAATAGACGTTTTTATGACTTTGCCGAAATTCGTCGAGAAATCGATGCAGAGACGGCAAGGATTGCAGGCAGTAATAAGGGAATCAATCGAAGTCCTATCAACCTGAAAATCTACTCTCCGCACGTCTTGAGCTTGACTTTGGTTGATTTACCAGGACTTACAAAGGTAGTGATATCCTTAGCCAGAAATCATAGTCGCCGCCTCACCGTGTCATAGATTGCCATTGGCGACCAACCTGCAGATATCGAGAAACAAACGAGGAACCTAATTTCAGAGTATATCGCCAAACCTAATAGTATCATATTAGCTGTATCACCTGCAAACGTCGACCTTGTCAATTCAGAAGCACTCAAAATTGCGCGTCAAGTTGATCCGCAAGGCAAACGAACAATTGGTGTGCTCACTAAGCTCGACCTGATGGATCATGGAACGAACGCTTTAGAAATTTTGTCCGGACGAGTTTACCCACTGAAACTTGGATTCATAGGAGTGGTTAATAGATCACAGCAGGATATTCAAGGCAATAAATCTCTAGTAGATGCTTTAAAAGCAGAGGCGGAATTCTTCAGATACCATCCCGCGTATCGCAATATGGCTCACCGTTGCGGAACACAGTTCTTGGCCAAGAGCTTGAATAGTGTACGATGCTTCACCAGTGCATATCGGATATCCATGTCGCTGACATAGTGTAGACCTTGATGGCGCATATTCGGGAAAGGTTGCCAGACATTAAAGCCCGATTAAACACTTTGATGGGACAGACCCAACAGGAACTTGCATCATATGGTGATATGCACTTTAGTGGGAAAGAGCATAGGGTAAACCTTCCTTGCCGTGGGGCAACATTGTTCGCTAAATTTGATATACAGGGTTCTTTAATACTCCAATTGATGACTCGCTTCGCTAGTTCCTTCATTGCATCTATAGATGGTACATCATCCGACATTTCGACGAAAGAGCTTTGTGGTGGAGCAAGGATCTATTATATTTTCAATAGCGTCTTCGGCAGCTCTTTAGAATCGATCGACCCTACCCAAAACTTATCTGTACTTGATATCCGGACGGCTATCAGAAACTCGACCGGCCCTAGACCAAGTTTGTTCGTTCCGGAGTTAGCGTTTGATTTGCTTGTGAAACCCCAAATCAGACTACTGGAAAGCCCTGCTCACAGATGTGTGGAACTTGTCTACGAAGAGTTAATCAAAATATGCCACACCTGTGGAAGCACTGAGCTATCGAGATTTCCCAGGTTGCAGGCCAAATTAATTGAAGTGGTCAGCGATCTTCTTCGGGAGCGATTGGGGCCCGCATCCACATATGTCGAAAGTCTTATCGCAATCCAGAGAGCATATGTCAACACCAACCATCCCAATTTCTTGGGTGCAGCAGCGGCTATGTCGTCAGTTATCCAAAGCAGGCAAGAGAAGGAGAGAAAGGCACAGGCGTACGAAAGGCGAAAGGAACGGGGCGATAGACGAAAACCAACTGCGCTACATACAGCTACTACAAATGCTGCCCTGAATGGTACTGAAGGAGCCGAGTTCGACGAAAGCGCACCGAGCGTAGCTAGCACCCACAAACGGGTTCATTCTCGATCCATGTCTCCCGCACCGGGACACTCTATCGAATCCTCTTCTATCTCCAGCGCAATGAATGGGAGACCAAATAGCCCTTTCCCATTTCCAGCAGGGGGTGTCCAGGCGAACAAGGCGACGGATTCATTCCTGAACTACTTCTTTGGACAAGAAAAGCCACAATCTGCAGGTGGTCCAATGCCAAGATCAGCTCAAGAGCCAACTTTTAGTCAGAGTGTCAGACGAATGGACCGGGTAGAACGTGAGCCAACGTACGATGTCGCCCAATTGTCACGAGATTTCGAAGAAACTTCCGTGGTAAGTAATTATAAGTCCCTATATCTGTACACTGTATCAACCTTTTCTGAAGACACAGCAACAGCAGCAATCCATGAATCCCGAAGAGGCTGCACTTACCGACAGAGAGCAGCTCGAAACCGAGCTTATCCGCAGACTCATATCATCCTACTTCAATATTGTCCGTGAGACGATCGCAGACCAAGTACCCAAGGCCATCATGCATCTTCTCGTCAACCACAGCAAGGATGCGGTCCAGAATCGTCTTGTTACCGAACTGTACCGTGAAGACTTCTTCAACGATCTGCTTTATGAAGATGACAACATCAAGGCAGAAAGAGAGAAGTGCGAACGACTACTCGAGACCTACCGTCAAGCCGCTAGGATAGTTAATGATGTTGTTTAAATGGGTGCTTTAGAATTTACTGTTGTATGTTATTGGTTGCATATAGCGATCATTCTACAGGTTGTACTTTTATGATGCAGGTTTCTCTTGCGTACGTTTATGTTTTCTCTCTGTTCCTGGTTTGAGATGGGTAGTTCCCAGTTTCTAAAGCGGTGTGGATTGCGGTTCCGGTTACTGCTGCATTAGACACGGTCGTTATGTCACACGATGCTATGAAATTCTCCGTGTATAATGTATTCCAATGTCTATATTCATGCCTCTCCTGTCATCGGAATGCAAAAGTCTTGGGAATAGTTATCTTATCGGTTATTATGTAGGATAACTCTCTAATCATGAGCACGGGGGAACGTGCACTGTAGGTAATCGTGATATATTCTCTCCCATTTTCTTGTATGATCGCAAGGTCATCTGTATACTTTCACCACCAGCTACCAGTGCTGCTACTTAATTTTCAATATGAAGTCGAATGGTCCTTCAGTGCAGGTGGGGGTACATAAAAAGTCATGTATACATGTGCATGTACATGTACAAAGGCTCTCCAAATATCACCACTCTTATGAATTGCTATGCGTGACAATAGAGCAAGATCAGGGGAGGTCTTCTTTTTAGATATTTTAGCTTTTCAAATTCATAATGTAGCCAAGTGTAAAGATCCTATATTGCTTGAGTTCATGATATATCAGAGGGTTATCTACATAAGGAAAAAGCACGGGGTTATCCTACATAAACCGACCACTTCTAGAGGTCATTCTGTATAATAACCGTTATCTTATATACGAATAAGCGTCATCTTCACGTTCTTTTTCTGATCGGAGCTGTTCGCTTAGAGTCCTGTATTTTGAGTAGAAAGCGTCGATATCGACATATGCTCCCTTCAACCATCGGTCACCGGTGCTAGGATCGAACGCTCTCCGAGAATGCAGAATACGTCGGTTGAAGAATACAGCACAGACCCCTTCCTCCAATCTCAACTCGAATTGCGCATCGGGGTCGTCCACATTCTTAGCAAATTCCTTTGCAGCAACAATGTACTGACGGAATTGTCCGTTGCCATTGGAACCAATATCAACCTCGAAAGGTGCCTGAAAGGGTGGCCCCCAATTGACCTGGGATATGCGCTGCATCTCGAGGTAGGAATGTTCGTCCAGTACAATAGTAGGTCTTGTGAAGTGGTAGTGGTACCCGTCGTTCTGGTAGTGATATGTAACCGGGAATTTAGTGAGAGATCGGAAAAGCTGTGGCGAGTTCAGGCGGAGAACGGTAGCAGCGCGGAAGGAGTCGACAAAGATGGAGGTGCCGCCCTTGGTGGTGTTCTGGATACAGTGAAGGAACTGGAGTCCTGGGGGTGATTCAAAGTAGAGAAGATCCATATGGTGACCAAGGTTCAATGGCGTGTAGCTGCATTCCTCAGCGCGTCAATTAAAAGTGGTAGTGACGAGTCTCGCGCATAGGACACTCACGCAATGTTCTTGGAATCTTTGACATTTTTCAGATCCCAAGTCTTGCCATAGAAGGTATTTTTGAGGTTGCCTATACGCTCAGCCATACCTTCAATTGCATCATGCTGGCCCTCTGGCACCCCGCGGATAAACATCAGGCCGTATAAAGAGAGCTGTCTCACGGCGCGGAACAGAGCCTCATCTGAATTCATGTAATCATTGTAACTTACGTAGAGTACATCGCTCTCCATCTTTCTTTTGTCCCAGAGAATCTGCCGTTGGTCGTTATACCTCGCGCGGACCCGATTCCGCAATGTCGAGTATCGGCGTAAGAAGTCAGGGGTGTAAATACTCTCATGAACCTCCCCGCCTGGTATCGGTATGTCATTCTTCCATCGAACTCGGAGTGAACCGTCGCTCAGGGTTTCAGTAAAGTCGGCTCGCACATCGTAGGGTATATCGGTAGTATGGAAGAGTTTCTGCTGGGTTGAAGGGTGGATACAGTGTGGGCAAGAGCACGCGTCGCGCAAAAATAACTGATCAAATGATACGAATTGGCCATCGAGTTCGACGTTCAGGCGTTTGAGAGCAGGCACTGTGACCGTGGAGGTGGAGGCAATTCGGCGGAGTTTCGGAACTGGTTGCGGAGTCGATGCGGAGGTGAAGCGTTGAGACTGATATTGGCGTATTATGCGAAAGGGTGTGCCGACGTTGAAGGAAATGGTGGCGATGGTTGGGACATAGAAATAACATTTTATGAAAGCTGAAGTGAATGATGGGAGTCGTAAGGGTTGCGGGAGGGGGCGTCCTATTGGCCTCATTGCGTGTCAGTAGTTGGACTGTGCAAGAAGGCTCCCGAGTCCCGACATGAAAACTGAAGCAAAGAACCCCGCTGTCGCTGTCGCCCGCTAGTGGCCGTCCTACGCACGTCGTGATCATCGGCCGCAACAGCAACAACTTCTCGATCACCTTGCCCATCATCTGTGCGCTCGTTAACCATCCGTCAGCTGACTGCGCAAGCTCAGTCAGCTTCTCTTTTGCGAGCTTGCGAGCTGTGAGAAAAGTCTGGGAACGAGAGCACATCATCAGTTCGATCGTTCTTTCATTCACACATTCTCCTCCTCTCCCAGAATAAAGCGTAGGATAATTCAATACTCTCTCCTCCCGGTATGCCGAAAAATAACGAAAAAATCGACGTATGTTCTCTCCCCACATCTGGCTTGTGTGTGACATCATGTGTATTGATATTAGTCCAAATATCTAAGTCCACTTCAATCCCCTATCTAGGCTCCGAGATCACACGTTTTTGTTTCTGGTGCAATTGCTGGTCTCTTCTCAAGGTGCGTATTCTTCAGAACATTCACGACTTAGCTTACACAAATCCCGCTTAGATTTGTGATCAGTCCACTCGATGTCATCAAGATCCGCCTTCAGCTCCAAGCTCATGGTACCGGTTCGCTTAAGCGCCTGGTTATAGTCGATGGCCCTACTTACCGCGGAATATGGAACACTATGTGCCAAATCATTCAACAGGAGGGCATCCGTGGCCTATGGAAGGGAAATATCCCAGCTGAGGTGCTGTACGTTGCATACGGTCCGGTTCAGTTCCTCGCGCTTAAAGAGAGCACCCTCTTCATGCAGAGATCAATCCCCCAGATAAACGAAGATGCGAGAAACCTCATCGCGGGGTCTCTAGCAGGTGCTTCGGCAACTGTCGCCACCTACCCCCTCGATTTGTTGCGGACAAGATTTGCAGCCCAAGGAAATCAGAAGGTAGGTTTAGACTAACTAGAACCACACCATAAACACAATTTGATAGAGTACAGATCTACCCGTCTATCGTGTACTCAATACGTCATATCTATCAACATGAGGGTCTACGGGGATTTTATCGTGGACTAGGTGCTGGAGTGACACAAGTTACTCCTCTAATGTATGTTGGGCACCTCCTACCATTTCTAGCGGCTAATATACTTTTGTAGGGGCATTTTCTTCGCCACTTACGAAGGTATTTTCTTATACCGCTCTCTTATGTCTAAAGCTTACTTTCAAAAGCAACTCGTGCCTATACTGTCGACATATTGCATATGTCTGAGCAGTCGTCAAATTTCCTGTCTGCGGGATTTGCGTCCACATTTAGCAAGACAGTTGTCTTCCCATTCGATCTCGTTAGAAAGCGCCTGCAGGTGCAGGGACCCACAAGACAACAGTATGTCCATCGCAATATCCCAGTGTATATTGGCATCTTCGGCACGATTCGAGACATTGCCAAATTAGAGGGCCTTCGAGGACTCTACAAAGGTCTCACTGTCTCGCTTGTCAAGGCTGCCCCATTGAGTGCTGTCACAATGTGGAGCTTGGAGAATTGCTTGACTCTCATGAACTGGATTGACCCACCAGACAGGAAAGAAGCAGATTGAGTTTGAAGACACCATATACTGGGCGGAATAATTGGCGTTTCGGTTGACTTATTTACTTGGACTGATTTCTTGTAGTCTCTGGGGCTTACTTACATAGATTTACGCATACCCAACTCGCGATAATGATACCTTGCTTGGATTCACATTTCTTTCTATTAGTGGTATGATCTACGGAATCTCTATTAATAATATTCGATGACAATCTTGTGAGATTTTTACCTACCTACTTAAGTATCTAGATGGTAACATTGCTACTCGGATCAGATGCAGATCCGAATGATATTTTGAGTATATTGCCCAACACGGTTATAAATGAAAGGCATATTTACCCTATTGTTCCCATCTTTCCTGCATTTGTACAATGTATATTGAATCAACCTAGTGCTATACCGGCAAACTGGAAAACGGATATGACGGCAAACACAAAAGAAAAATGATAATTGGAACGCCATTTAACTCGCAACGGACAATGGAAGTTGATTGCCAAATTGCGTGCTGCCTTTATTCCAGGAGTCTAGTTTCCCTCGAGTATATCAAACGGAACACAATCTCCCAACGAAGCCTGAAATTCGAGTGACTTATTATGATCTAATCGTCCGTCATAACCCATGTTAATGTTGGTCATTATGTTAAAAGTTTCTTTTTTGCCTGCGCTAAGTTGGTAGGAAGCACAAAAAAAGAAAGTGATGGACAAGGTTCAACCAGGCTGAATCCTGCAGGATGAGAACCGGACAAAGCTGTCAATAGGTGTACGGGAGGAGAAAAAGATTCACTAGTCAGAAGATTTTCCGCATACTGGTACTTAGATACAAACCTATCCAAGCTGGTACTATGCCGAGCAAGTACTAGAATGTTTAGGTACCTGAGGTGTACTCTACTTCTTAAATTTGTGTCATAGACGCCTTTCAGGTTCAAAACATGAAATATGTACCTGTCTTTGTGTATCGGGTGAATCCCAGTCATAGTTAGTCACACCCCGATTTCTGTCAACAAATTCAACGTTTCTATAATTTTTGGGTAGTGTTATACAGGTCGAACTGCAGCAGACAAAATCGACATTATTTAACATGATAAAGTTTCTGTACTTCACCGCCATCATTCCTGGCTCTTTCTTCAACCTGCTGAGTATTTTTTTGAGGAAGTTGTGTTCTAGACTTTGACCAATATTAATAGTACCAACGCCTATGCCTGCTCCCAAATAGTGTTGGTCAATACTCTATTAGGTATATAGTTATGTAGTTACCATCTTTAGGTAAACCATACCCGTTAAAGCCATTGTTTTACTTAATGTGCCGGGCCTGCGAGGCTGCGGAATTACACTTATCCGGCATCATAGATTATCACTCACTATTCCGTTGGACATGCTGCATCGGCTGAAACAAGTTTTGGTCCGTTTTCACTCGAAACTCTGAAGTGGTAACTTAATAAGAATAAGCATAGAATTAGCCGTGATAGGAATTCACCCTATACAGATGTACTTCAGTACGTATACTTGTGTTGTACATTAGCACTCTATTCTTCGTGACGGTGACTTTCCGATAATTTTTGATTAGAAAAGGAATAACTAGTTCCTAGAGTCCATCTCCCATCAAAATTCACCTCTCCCAGAATTTATATACTGGCAAGGCCTAGTAGTCGATCTTCTGTTGGGTGAGGTGCGGAGTACCCATCCCCTGTCCCACCCCTTGAGATCTATAGTACTGTACCGGGCTTTGTGCTTCATACCCGGGGTGTTGATTACATGGCAGAATGATTCATACTAGGTAGGCTTTCAGTTTCCGAAGATCATACTTGTTGAAAGTGGTTGTTGATTCACCAGGATTAGACATAGATTGCAGTTTTTGCATGTAAGTATTTCAAATTGTAATTGATTCAGCACAAGTTACCTCCCCCATTGATTACAGCTAGCTGCACTCATACTCTCCTTGATTATGATTACCAAGTCAGAAATCTTTCATACCATACCCCTCTTGATTACTGATTACGTATGAAGCACAAAGCCCGGTACAGTATATAAGTAACGCGTCTGTACAATTCTTCTAGTTTCAACCCCTAAAATCTCTGCACTCCACCGGCCATACCGATGAACGAAACTGCATTCTCTGACCACCGAAATGAAATGGTTAAAATACCATCCGGATTCCCCTAAAAGCAGGTGGATGATTGCCACTATGAAATGTTCTCTGGATTTCACTGTTATATTCCTGCAGCCCCATCGACGAGGATTTACGTACACCTACCCACCATAGACTACTAACGAACTCTCACTGGTTCAAGCGACCACCGAGTAGATTCGGCTCTATCTCCTACCTACGTATCCTTGGTGATTTTGTTCACAAAGTACATGAAGAGATGCGTGCCATCGATAGGGAAGAAACGAATAGACCCGGAGACAAAAGAGCGGGTTGGAACTGAAGAGGGGTGCGAGATATTGGTACAACAACAGAAGTGACAGCGGCAATTGCGAGAAGGCTTTGAGTTGCCCTACAACTGGCCAGCCAGGAATCGGCAAAATATGGCATTCTTGTGTGAGGGATGTTACTGGGTAGGCTTACCATGCTGCAGATTGCAGAACATATCGATGGTATCATTGATATCAACAAGGCAACATGGATTCTGGCGGAGCGCATCTAATGGGTGAGCCGTTCGAGAAAGCCTGTAACAGCATAGATGGATGGGTTCCGGCGGGTCAAAGGCTTGTTAGTTGTTCCCGTTGACCCACTTCATCATATCCACATCGTAGGGATGAGGAGAAGTAGGCCTTTCAACATCGACGTCAGAAGGAAAAATTCAGTTCCCTACGCAAGATCTTCGGACCAACACCAGCGTGCCCAGCAGCAACAAGTGCTTCCTCAGCTACCTCTGCCCCGAAGCCCACCAGACAGTTTTGGACGAGCTTGATACTATTCAGGATTAGGCCACCAACGTGTTGACCTTCTTAGCCACATGAAAATCGTCTCAGGATCCACGGCTGTTACGCAAGACTGAGTTTTTTAAGAACCAGAAAAAGGCCATAGACCCATAGAACAGCACCGGGGTACGCAAGACAAAGGCGTGCCCGCGAGAACATCCGCAAATTTTGCCGCATGAGCAGAGGATGTCCTGGTGCGGGTGAGAGGGCCGGGTCGAAATTGTTTTCACAAGGCAGAAGGGTACATAAACCACCCTTATCATACCTGCACAACCAGAGCTCGCAAGCGGTCTAACCGACCATACAATGAGAAGGCAATAGTGACAAAGACCAATCGAAGCCCGAGGCATGCAGGCGATCTCCCAATTGCACACAGTATCCGCAAGCGGTTCCTAAGTTGACCATAACGGAATTGACGTCGGTATTCTCAAAAGTCGACTCTATGGACCCATTAACGAACGGTGGATTTCACCAACAAAAACCTTACACACTTTGTAGATACCCGGCGGCACAAATTTGGAGGCCGGTCGGCCACGCAATTTTCGGAAAACCTTCATGGGCTGATGCAAATTATAGAGGGATACCTGTTGGCTGTTTTTTATGCAGTGCCCCAGCAGCCGCACAACATATATGAACCCACGACCAACTTCAGATGTGGAAAAAACGAGCCAGAAACTGAAGATATCTGCAGGCATCCATAGATACCATCGGGTACACCTAGACACCGCCACTAGGCATCTATCAGCTGTAACCTATCTGTAGGGTTCCAAAAACTAAAGCCGGGCAGTCGACCGGGCCGGCTGCACACATTAAGTTCTTGTCGGCGAAGGTGAATGTCCTGTGTTCTGTGGAGGTTGTATTGTGCGAAGAGGGTTTGAACTTCCTCTATTGATTTTGGTGGGTCTGTATGGCATCCAGTCTCGTGGCTTAAGAAATTGAAAGATTACCACCGTTTGTCCAGCTCCTGCTCGTGAACATGACAATATATCAGGTCTGTCTCAGAAAACGGACGGACTATAGAGAGCCCTGGTCCACTTTTGCTTACTAGATTATTACACCACTGTGGCACTCCAGTCAATCTGATGTAAAGTGTTGTTGCCAAAACTTGATCGCCCTCAATTAGCCCAAACCAGTGACTTGATGAACTAACATGCTCCTGATACCATCCAGAACAAGGTACTCATCCTCCCAGCTTCTAGAATATCAGCAGTTGTTGCTGCCGCAATCACCTTGCATTCGGCCGCTTGCAGTCATAATACAAGCATGAAAATAGCAGTGCGTTGTCTTAGTCAAATCACTCGCATGCGAGTGATCAACGTGATTGAGATCTTAGACAACCCAAGATCCATGCAATGTCAATCAATGCAACTGCATGGTCAAATATGGCGAAAGGTACACTAGCTCCATGGTCTCTGCGCTCGACCCAAGCACTATGCGGGGGTCGCGGCGATACTAGGTAGTTTTGGCAGGTCGGGGCCGCACGTTGGTTTGGACTGCCCTACGTATATAGGTCGCCCTCCGGCCCGGGCTGGAACCTGGCCGAACTATGTACAAAAATTGCGCAGGCTAGCCAAGGGTGAAAATATATCCGAAAGGATCCGATTCTGTTTCCCAAGGCATCTGGCCGTAGATTCCATTTCGCTATCATGAAAAGTTTTTCTTTGTAAATACAGGGGCAAGTATAGCAATGCAGGCACCATCGCCCATGCACCGCTGAGAGGTAGAGTACTTATAGAGAGGTACTTCGAAAGTGCAGTATGAGGTACTATACTTTCCCCCTGTATGGAATACAAGTACTAATACATACTTAAGTGCACCCTACCTTCGGGTGTATTTTTTCCCCACCCTCCGTGCCCTAATCGATATCGCCAATTTAAAGTAGAATTTTAATGTAAGATGATTATGCTGCACCCTGACATCATGTCTCTGCATCCACAAACTTCAATCCATATACTTATACAAGGTCGAATCCCATCCCATTCGATAACCTAAAGCTCCTAAAGGTCGAAGATGTATCCGAATAAACGGTATCAAGAATAAAACACAAACCCACCTCACCAAGCCAGAAGAACCACACAACGCTACCCCCACGCCCCCAAATACAATAAGATATTTGAAAGAAAACGAAAAAGCGAATGTATAAACCCCAAAACCTATGCAACCCTGAATAAACCTAGAACATAGAAAACCGAGGTATCGCTCCTCACAGCAGATTGAACCCTCTGCCAATTGAATCTAATCACCATTCCTAACACAAATTCTTAGCAAGTGTAAACTAGATGGTTGTTCCCCCGCAATGACTGCAGTGGGGAATTCTGTACTGCACCGAGAGGGCAGGGGAAGGTCCATCCAATGACTAAATGAAAACACCGTAGAAAAGAAAACCGTTGAACCGTTGAATGCAGAGCCCATACCAAACGTGAGAACGACAAAAGGAATCCGTTGACAACACTACACCAGTAATATAAAAAAAAGGGAACTTTCATAAACACCCCCACGACAGAAATATCCGGCACTCTTGAAAACGCCATCCAATAACCCTGATCACAAATGCTCCTGTCTTTCAGTCGGCTTTTGATGGTTGCATCGAATATAAAAAAACAGAAGGAATAAAAACGCTAAAGCAAGGCTCGAAAGCAGAAACAGACAGGACAAATACAATCCGAGAGTAGAATGGCATCCTCTCTTCTCTTTTGACACCCCATGAAACAACTCGTACTGGCGTCAGGTCGTAATGAGAGCGCGATAATGAGACAGTCGAAGGAAGAGAAAGCTGTCGATCCTGATGCGTAGATATAATCCATCCGAGCAACCATTTTTCCACGTCTAACCTACCCCCACATTTCCCTTCCTTGAATCCATTCCTTAAATATTCCCAATCCATGCTCTCTTACCCAACACCGTTTCCGAGCAACTTCAGTCCAGTCAAATGTCATCCTCGCTACCGCTGGACATCGGCATGGACACCCTCCCATTGCCCGGCTTCGATTTCTTTAATGGACTTGCTGTTCCCAATCCTGCTTGGCCTGCCTTTCTCTTCATCGAACCACTCGATGGTGGATTGCCACTTCCCATCCGTGGATGGGGTCCCTTGTTCGGCGTCCGAGCGGTGTTGCTTGGTTTCTCGTTTTCCTTAATTACTTCCTGTTGTACTCCACCATCACCATTCTCACCTCCCCGCTTATCCCTTTCCATCGCAGCCACTTCATCGGCCGTCAAAAATCGCCCTCCTGGACCCCTCGGTCTTCTCATAGCGTGGTTATGCCGTGATTCATGCAAGTATGGCTTTCGTTGTTTCGATGTGAGCCGAAGAGCCTCCTCAAGCTTTTGCCGGGCGACACGTCTCTTTAATATTCGATGAAACTGTTTTGCGTTTACATATAATGGCGTTTCTTCGGCGGGAACTACCTCAGGGGACTGTTGATGAGGCTGTACTGGAGTATGTTGTTGTGAAGGTTGCGGAGGCACTTGGAGTGGGGGTTGTTGCTGAGGAGTCTGAGGTTGAGGTGGAACAGAGGTTCGTGCGTTGTTGACGGGCTGTGCGTGCTGCATCGCAGGACTGCTGGTTGGTCCCTGCGGTTGGCTCATTCTTCTTGCTGCCGGCATATGTGGGGTGCCGGGTATACCCTGATTCGGTGGTGCCTGTTGATTTGAAGGCATGCCGGCTGGTTGATTTTGGCCTCCTTGTGATGCAACCGCTACTCCCATCTGAGGCGATCTCTGCTGTGCCCCTTCCCGTTTTACTTTAACACCCGCTGAATTAACCCTTGGTGAACTCCTTTGCCCTGCTCCACTAATTGAAATGTCCGAACCTGGTATATAATATACTGGATTTCCTCCCGCTGTCCCTGTGGCTCCCGTCAAAGCGTACTGCGGGTGGTTGCCGTAGAACGGTTGATGAGGAGGCTGGTGGGATGGATGTTGATTTCCCGGTTGGTGCATGCTAGGACTAGGGATATGTGGTGGTCCCCCGTTCCCTCCCACCGGTCCCGTTGTCGAGTTATGCTGGGGGGTATATGGGCCCGTTGTGGTATGAACGTGATGAGGTTGCGGGTATCGTGAGTAGGCGGCGGCTTCCATAATGTCGTTTGAAAGATATCTTGCGTTACTTTCGTACGCCGGGAGGTTTCTCGAAACCGAAGATGCCACCGCGACCCAGCACTGTAGAATGTTTCACCGCACGGTGACAATAGGTATCAAAATATATGTCGCTAACTCGGTTCACAGGTCGATCCGTAATGATGTTGTGGTAGGTGTGTTTGTATTTCCCAAAGACGCGTTGACGCGAAATATCCGACTCTATCACAGGCTACCACAACGAAGAGGTATGACCGGATTGGATAAATGCGGAGAAAGTCAGGAACCTATCCTTGCGAAATCAGCATCAAGTCATCAAGTAAGCGGCAAAACAATCGCAGGTCGAGGGGTGGACAAACCAAGACTGAGTGTGGGTCTTGGGTTGATGGGCTCCAACGACGAAGATGTTAAAAGGTTCGTGCGGCTAGAGGATATGATATCTGGTTGGTTGGTGTGGCTGCCAAAATCGACCAATAGTAAATCCTGATTGCGGTTGAAATGAGCAGCAAAACAACGTCTTTTGCAGTGGCAGTCCTGTGCAAGCACGTAGAGAGAGTTCCTTTATCTTTTGATGTTCCTAAGAATCTGGCAATCTCAGGCCCCAAGACGCTCAATTTCCCAGCACTTTCGTTTTTTGGTGTTGGACGCAATTATCTGTTGTTCTCTGAGCGAAGCACGTGTCTGCCTGCTGAGTGCGTTGGCGATATGTTTTTCCAAGCACAACGGCAATAAATATCAAAGGTTGAGGTGGGGCGTGGGTTGGTAGCTGCAGGTTAGGTATGATGTGTTGGTGACAAGCTTGTACAAAGGGCGGGGGAAGGGTTAAAAGACGTAGACTTACCGCACTGTGCGTAACTAAAGCAAACAAACCAATTGGCGCCGTATATTTGCTGGGAATTCTGGGGAAATAAGAAACTAGAGCGCAGACGGCTATCGAAAAGTAGACTTCGCTTCCTCTTGCGTTTCGCAGATGTTTCTCTTGCCGTTCGTGGAGATGTAGATTCGATGTGGATGGATCGTACTGTTTCCAATAAACTGACGTCTGTGAAGCAGGATTGGACAACGACTACGAGGATGGTGGGCTTAATTAGCATTGCTGTCCATCCGTGGGAAGAAAAATTCGATTGGAGTGATGCGTTGGCAGACCGCGCAGCCGCCAACACGACAACCTACCTGGTCCTTGTCGATCTGAGTCCGTCTTTCACTTTGTTTTTTTTCCTCCGTTCTGCTTCAGTTCCCAGCCTCCCACAGAGACTCCGCCTGCACAGCGCGCGATAATATTTTATTTTTATTCGCTGCTGGCCTGCTCTCTTGGAAGTTGCTGTCGTTTTTCGACTGTGACGACGCGTTGGCGGGGGTGGAGGTGGAGGAGATGGTGGTGGGCTGCCCGATGATGTATGTATGTATAGACAAGTACCTTCTCACTCACACACTCACTCTGCTGTTGGTGGCACGATGATCTAGGTAGGTCTTTGTCTTGTAGGTACGTTTGCGCAGTCCAGAGGTGGAAGGAAACTCTTCTAGCTAGCCTAGTCAGTCAGGCAAGTCAATGCTGTCTGTACCAACCGCTGTCTGTACGCCAAAAAAATAGCCTGGCGAGAAATAGGCCCCAACCTCTTGTCGGTCAGGTCAAGGTCGAGGGGCACGAAGTATGGTATCTGGTATCGCAAAAGTCACCTGTTTGGGATCCAGCCAGTAAGAATCGGCAGATGACGGCGACTGCACACCACCGTACCATTGTTTTGGAACAGACGTGGTGCACTGGTGGGTGCGTGCGTGGAAACGAACAGTCAAACTGAACCTTTGGATCACTCTTTGCGGCTAACTTGCAGCCTCGCAAATCGCAAGGGGAAGGTGGTTGGTCGGTTGCTACGTGCGAATACACAGAGTGAAGTCCACTGCGATGAAGTCGATGAACGTGTCCGATGAGCTGAATGCATGAATGAAAGACTGTGAACTGAGCGCTGTACCTGGGGCTTTTCCTTCTTCCTCAGTGCCATTTTCACGCAAATGTCCCTTCGCGACCACAAATTTATTTTTAAATCGGATTATTTTGATGTGATGCAAATTTGTTCCAGGCTCCTGTGAAAAAATATCCCCACTTTTCTTGGATACACCGCAAACAAATCATGGTCGTGCAGTGGAAATAGCAAAAAAAAAGAAGTTCTGGTGATGAGCCACAATATGCAGGCGCCACGGCTGAGACCCCAAATGGCGATAATATTGCCTCTTCCGCAAGTGCTTTTTGTAGACATTTTGTCTCGAGTACTTTAAGTACATGGAGTGCAAGACTTCTGCACATATTCTAGAAGGCTATAAGTCTGCATCTCAAGATACAAATCTGAGTATCATGATCAACCACAACTCGTCTCTATTCGAGCGCGAGCATAACGATAGTAAATGCGAAGGACTGAGATATCTCAATCTCCACTTCATTTCCGCAATACCAACACGTCCGGATCATCCCTGCCCTTCTTGATATTCTCAAATCTTCTTCTTGTCTTTGGTAAGCTCTGATTATTCAATAACAACGCGCATGCCAAATAGTAATCCACATGGGCACTCCGTAGGAGCTGGGTTATCTCGGTAGCAGCGTACACGGACCAGGAATTCATCCTTCTGGTGATGGCTCTGATGGTTCATGGTCTGAGTAGAGTAAGATTTTCGAGAGTGACAGGCTTGCATGCTGTCCAGAGATTGTACCGAGACAATCCACTTCTAATGTTTCCACAATATTCATCTCCCCGTGACCAGTAATCCTAGTATTTATTTTAGCAACGTAGACTATTGGACAGTTAGACATCAACCGAAATGAAGTACTAAGTATTCATGCACAGAATTAATTCCGATAACCGAATGTGCAACTTAATTCAACCTTCTGCATACTATGTACTTGCCTAGCCGGATATATTCCAGTCAAAAAGAAATGCCTGTCAAAAAGAAAGCCTTGCTTTTCGGTCCGTGCTCGGTTTCCACATGTATTTCCCTGTTGAGATAAGATGGACCTTTGCAAAACATTTAGAGATCTCTCTTGTCTCACAGCTTCATCCTATAATACGGGGATGCTAGTAATAGTGAGAGGTTGGTGGGGTCAGCTGGTTATCATTCACTCGGATATCACTCGGCAGGTGGTTGGATAATACCATGTCATTTCTGAATTTCGAAAATAAAAACATTTCTATTTGCTCAAAAACCGAGATTTCTTTTCATTTATGAGTCGATTAATTCCCGTCGAATTTACTCTACACCACTGCGGTCACGGCCCACCCGGATTCGGGTGTCACCGTTTCATGTCAACTCAGTGGCCTCATGAATCTCAAGCATGTGTCATTTGAACTCGGAATCGTTCCGTTAAACGCCGATTCTATGTCACGAGAGATTCTCAGGATCATAGTCCTTTACATACGCGCCATGTAATAAACGTTTGACATTGTAGCTAGATATTATCTACGAAATTTCACCCTAGTGAAAGACTAGCCATCTCCGAGAAAGAGCACGGATTACCCTAATTGGTGGATTTACTCCAGTTCAATTTGTGTTCTGGGAGAAGAGCGCGGAACTGGAGATACCACATGCCGAAGGGCCCACGTACGCCCAGCAATGTACACTTCGAGCATGCACATGGCACCTTGGTATTTCGAGAGCCGAACGGCTTACTGGGTCAGCCTGTGGGGTCAGCCTACTAAAATTCAGTTATTGATTTGATCGGTAGTCTGTCTGGTTTTGGCTGTGTGTTCCAGTGAGTAGGCCGTCCCACTAGCCCGTTAATCAGTCTATGACTCTGCGCGCAGATAGACTCTGAACAACGCGATGGCAAAGGTCTGGGATGTGAAGCATAATTACCGACCATGAGTAACTTCGCCTTATGGCACTGCGTGCAAACAGACCGATGAAATCTTAAACTATCTACTTGTAAAATTGGGCAACGGGGTGTGCAAAGGTCTGAAAACGCGAAGCATCATTACCGGCCACGATCAAAGCTTGAAAAAACAGCCTCCCATGTCTCCGTTCCCTCATAGCATACAGTTATGGCAAATTCTGCCGTTCGTCCGGTCGACTTCTTGAGTTTGGAAAGCGGGAGGCGGAGATCCTCGATGAATTTCGCAGCCAGTGCAGCCAGTACAAAAAGTAAGAAGGCCGAGGGCCATTTTGGGGTTAAAGAAGATGACAGTCTACTATCCAGATCGATGCAAAAGAAGAGCTCGATGGTTGCCGATGGTCAATCTCGCACCGTACGTAGGTATTGAAGTAGGCAGAATGATGCCTTAGGTGGAGATGAGTTCTGAGTTTGGTTTTCTGGTAGCTCTAGATGGAGATGGGCTCTGAGATTTGGTTTCTGACTATGTGGTCCTCAAGACGTATCGAACCTCCACCCTACGTTAGAGGAAATAACTGATAAAATTTGAAAGCTGTTGTCTATGGGGCAGTCGCAACACGACATTAAAGATGGGTATGCATCGTTCATTCAACTACGCACATAATTAAGATATCCTCCGGCACGAACCTTTGGTGTACCCAAAGTGGCCTGCGTTCGGAGGAATGTATGGATATATCCAACCATCGGAGATAGAAGTTACCTTCACCGTAATCAAAGGCCGTAGGGCAGTATAACGGCGATCTTACAGTTTTCCATATACTATACCTACCGGTACTTGCAATCTCCCACACTCGACCCCCGAATGTACGAGAGAGTGGCCGTCATTCATATGCCCTCAAACATAGCCCCCAGACCCTCTCATAGACATGAACTGTACTCTCTCGCCTTAGCAATCATCACACATCGCCTGTCACTCCGGGCATCTCTCTAGCATATAGGCTAGCAAATGTGGGCACATGTACGCGACCTGAAACTACCAATCACTAGGTTATCTGCTGCTATATCATGCCAGGTTATCAGGTTCGATGCAGTGCATACCCGTTGACTCCAAAATTGGTAGGCTTGCGCCTTGCAACGAGATAATCCGAGTCACAGTTGTTGTCTTGCATAGGGCGCATTAAGGGTGGCCAATGACGTATATTGTTTACGCCCGGAGCATGGACGCCTCCGACAGGTTGTTTTCGGAACGCAGAATCGGGCCGTGATGACCCACCTGACGATCACTCGCAGTCCCCAATCACCTTCTCTGATATGTCCACAATAGAGTTTCTGTTCAAAGCTCAAGTAGAATTCAAAACACATTCTAGAGCAGCCGGTTTACCCCAACCCGTGAGTTGGAAGACTTAGCGTTCGACGATATATGAACCGCATGGCCAGCTGAAAACTAGGACTGCATTTTGACGGCGACATTAGAGTTGTAGGATAGCAAGCAGCATGACTGCGTCAAGTGGTTGTGAGGTTTCCCATGTACCCAAGTGCTAAGTACTTAGGTATGTATCTCATGTACATGTGCATAACTGCCACTTCATCACACCATCCCTGACGTACAGCTGTCCTATGCAGACTATTCATTGCAAAAAATGATAATTGAAGAAAGCCGCCAGGCAACAAAGTTCGCTTCAGGGCTGCCATGCAGTTGTTTGCTTATGGCGCTCGGCAGGATATACTATTGGCATTTTTAAAATAGACCAGACTGAGTGAGCGTTCGTGAGTCTTAACACTTGTGCATTTTTCGTTTCCATTTTTTCCGGATATTCCTGGAATATATGCCGCATCCCTTATGACTGTGGGTATCTTGCCTGCTTGCCTGCTTGAATTCTCAGCTCTGTCTCAACGCTGCGATACAGGTACAGAATAGGAGGCCTGTGAACTGTCTTTGTAGAGGCGTAATCTTCGGCATCTTCTGCATGCACAGCGACCAGTTCTTGACTCTCCTAGAATTACTAAAACGAGGTCCTTCGGCCGTGGCTGCGGCCGGCGAGCGAGCTATTGATATTCGGTCAGGAATGATTGAAGAAAATCGATACAAAGTTGCATGCCTAAAGACGCTATCATACGCCTAATATTGGGTTGCACGCAGACCCAAGGTTCCCCTCGCACACAGACCTCATTACCCCACTTCGTCGTCGCACGTACATGTACCAAGGCAATGGTCGGACAGAAGAAATGCCTAATTGTTCCAGGGGGGTTTTTTGTAAAAGCCGCCATGGTATTGCATACCACATATGTGTCATTGGGAAAACTTGAGGGGCGATTTCACTTGTAGGTGACTGTTCTGTGACAATCACTCGGCGGGAACCGTATGGGTACAAGCGGGGACGAAGGGTAGCGGGTGGGAGCTCTGCCATCTAGTCGGCTTGCCCGAAGGCGGAGGTGATTTGGGTCCTGTCATACTCTATATAGAGTGAATACAGTATGATTAAAACAAAACAAAAACCGTATGGTACTTTGTCATGTCGCCAAGACAAAGCAATGATACCATCCTCACTATTTATCACTTGCAAATAGAGTCAAGGAATTAGCCTAAAGGAATGTACGCATAGAAAACTTGGACACTTGCAAGGTCGAATTTTGTTCTTTTTTGCCTGCAATATAATATTTGGAGTGCTAAAATTCCGGTTTACTCTATTCTGATTCCAGCATCAGTGGTTCGCCGTCATGGTTGAGCCTTATCGATTGTGTGCGGCTCAACTTAAGCTTGCTTGGGTAGAACCCCACGATACTCTACCCCCCGCACTCCGAAAGGCATAACAAGTACTTATCGGCTATCGCAAACACATCAAATCTACCTCATTTGGGAACTAGGGCTTTTCTAGTACATTATCAACATCTCTCCCGGGCTATGGCGTCTCCAGATATTCTCTCGCAGCTGAGTTCGCTCGAGATGTCATCAGCTTCCCAAGGTGACAAAGCTACTGCTTTCACCTCACTCCTTCGCTCCATCATCTCCAATGTACCCGCCCAACAGCTAAGGCAAAGCTTAACTGCCTTCATTGATACAGTCCTCTCTGACAGCGTTGGGATTGTCACTTCGCGACCAGTGCTCAGTGAGTGCGTCACAGCTATCTCTGGTATCAAATCTACGGATATCAAAAAAGTCGTCTATGTCTACACCTTGGAGAAGCTCCGTCCAAAGATCATATCGTTCGAAGAGCAGGACTGCAACATTCGCGAGTCTTTGGCCGACATCTACGAAGCCGAGGAGGAAAATGGAGAAGCTGCAAAAGTACTCCAGGGTATACAGCTGAATCCTCACCAGCGCCAAATATCCGATGAATTCCGTCTGAAAGTCTACATTCGCATTATGCGCAACCTCCTTGAAGACGACGAGGCTATCACTGCAAGTGACTATCTCAACCGTGCAACCCTGCTGATACACACTTGCCCCGATGCCACTGTCAACCTGCAGTTCCAGATGTGCCAGGCCCGCATCTTGGATTCCAAACGTGACTTTTTGAACGCTTGCTCGAAGTACCACCAGCTTTCCTTCTCTCCGGTGGTCGATGAGGCAGATCGGATGCAATGCCTCTCTGCCGCCATGACTTGTGCTATCCTCGCAGGAGCGGGACCTCTTCGTTCTCGCTCACTAGCAACACTCTACAAAGATGAACGCTCCCCTCAGTTACAACATGACTACTCCCTACTCGAGAAGATGTATCTTGATCGACTTCTCACTCAGAAAGAGGTTGACGAATTTGCCGCGCGGTTACGACCACATCAAGTTGCGAGACTCTCTGACGGAACGACCGTTTTGACAAAAGCAGTTATTGAACACAACCTACTTGGTGCCTCGAAGTTGTACAATAACATTGGTGTTGAAGAGCTTGGTGTTTTGCTGGGACTATCTCCCGAGAAGGCGGAGGAATATGCTGCTAGGATGATTGAGCAAGGACGACTAAGTGGACAAATTGACCAAATTGACCGGCTGATATATTTTGATTCTACGGCGTCAACTGGAGGTGCCTCTGCGGAGCGCGTTGTGGGCAGACAGTTAAGGAAATGGGATGAGAACATTGGTGCACTGGCACAGGCCGTGGAAAATATCACCAGCATGCTACAGAATGACTATCCCGTATGTGGAGAATCCGAGAATCTCTAAATAATTACTATTCCTTTGGACTAACAGATTTTGAAATAACTAGGACTTTGTAGCTGCCAATCTCGCTCACTAGGCCACGATCACTAGACTCGAGAGCGAAGTTTTTATCTCACCTATGACTATGGCGTTTTATTGTTGTGCTTTTTGTGATTACAATCTGTCGAATAGGCGTTCTGTACTTTCTGTACGTACTTGTTTATGAGCTACTTGGTGTAGTATAAAGCGACGATAGAATATTCACATCTAATACTTTTTGCGAGTGAGATTGGGATATCTTGAGACCCTAATATAACCCATCTATCCTCCAAAATGGCTTGCCATCCCGCCACCAAACCATGCCATCCTTCTCCATTCTCAGGATATCTTCATCCTCCTTTTCCTCCCTGAGCTTTTGTCTCCTCTTACTCTCTTCTTTTCCGATTCTTTCACTCTCATCCATCTCCCGAATTCTCTCCTTCTCCGCAGTCTCGTGCTCCTTTCTTTCTCTCTCTTTCTCTTCCGCCTCCTTCTTCCGCTTCCTTTCTAATTCCTCTTCCTCATTCTTCCTTTCCTGCCTCCACACACTATCCCTCCACTCTACCAGATCTTTGTAACCCTCGATCTTCTCTCCAGGCTCAAACACAAACCAGCCCCCAGGCCCCGTTTTGTAAATGTTTAGATGTCCGTGAGGAACCTTGGTCGTTTGTACTGATAAAATCCTTTTTATAACATCCTCTTCATAACTCTTGTTATTCGCCGCACCATATATGGCGACTATGCTCCCCGGTTTCGCGACGGCCTTGAAGGCGTCGTGATCTCGCCAGACAGAGAGTATGGTCTTTCGGCGGTGACCATTGACAATAAGAGAAGATGTATCTTGGATGTAATAATCAGACTTGTTCAAACTTTTACGGGCATCTTCCCGGGGCCAAGGACGACGACGAGGACGTTTATGTAGCCTACCTGAATTAGCTAGGGGGAAAAGCTGTGGGGAACAGGGTAATAAGACAATTATGTCGCACTTGGGGAAAATCGGCCAGGGCCGTCAGAGTGGTATGGTTGTCCATTGCCTTTCTAGCACTGGAAAAGCCTGCGCTAGTTATTTGGATGGATGGATTGGCATTTGAGGGCGACATTTTGTGAAGTTGGTGTTGATGAGGAAAGTTCAGCATGCATTAAAGACCGCGGGCCCCGGGCAAATCTAAGTGAGAATTCTCACTCCTGGCCGTACAACTGCTGGTAGATCTACAGTCGGTCGCACTGTTAATTGGCTAAATAGGTTAGAATTCTCGAACGTGAATTTTAGATTTGCCCGGGTATTTAGAAGATTGACATGTAACCTACTTGGTTGATGTCATCGAGATCGCTCTTGCATTAATATGGTAAACTTATATATCTGTAGGAAATCTCCTTCTGCTCAACTTTGGAATTACCTCTGATGACATGTTTTCGCTCGCAGTCCTTGTTTAGTTAACCTCGCTGGTCATCAGGAAGAGAAAAAGTAGAGGCAGATGATAGGCCTCCTTCTCAGCGCCATTCGCAAAGATCTAGTAATACAGGCAAGCACACAAGCTTGCAAGGAATCTAAATAAGCAGCCAAAAAGACAAATACCGATCTAAAACGACCAATTCCAATAAGATACACAATACACCTTGAACGCCACTCCAGATGCTAGTTAAGCAAATGCAACCAATATAGAGATATATCTAAGATAACGATCGAACACTTCCTCGTGGATTTAGAGCTCGGATTTCGGCTCGCTACTCCATTCATAGAGAGGTGCCCCAGGCTCACGCCCAAGCATCATGTCCCACGCTGTGATTGCCGCTTGCAGACCCACTGTGAATCTAATAAACGTTAGTAACCTCGGTGGCAATGGAAGAACGGAATGGTCGACTTACAGGATCTTCGGAAGCTCGTACCAACTCTTGAAAACAAACAAAAGAGTGTACCAAACAGCATTCCATTCCTGCCAGAAGAGCTCGCTAACTGTGTACTCTTCTTGAAACTGCTCTTCCTCCCCTTCCAAAGGACCCCCCGTGTAGTTTTGTTCCGTGCTTCCCAAAGTTCCTGAAACTTTGGCAGGGCTGACAATGCGTGTGACACGCGATCCAACGTATTAACGAGGGCAACAAGCTCGGTCCTCCGGAGTGGTGGGTTTTCGGAAACATCTGCATTCTCGTCGAATTCGAATAGAATTTTTAAAGCCGTGCCGTAACCTTGTGTTTGCACTTTGCCCCACAGTCTGCACTTATCACACCCAACACAGTCCATCACCCGGCTGATGTTTCTGAAGCGATTACGGAAGTCTTCTTTGAGTGCCAACGCATCCTCTTGAAACATTGTGCTTTCGTCAAAGATTGTAGCGCCGGCTGGAATATCATTGGTGAGCTTCAAGACCTTAGCCTTAGTAAGTCGGTTTTGCAGATGGTCACCAGAGCAGAAGGTGTAGTGGGGTAGATAGTTGCGAAGCTTCGAAACTGCACGAAGTAGGATTGCATAGTTAAAGTAGATGTTTTGGATGCGCTCTGGATGGCCTCGGAATCGATTGATGAAGCAATCGAGATTGGGACTCCATAGACCAGTGCTCTGATTGAGATAGTCCCAGCATAGATGCAGTGAGATGCTGGAATGCATACCCGATATCACTCTGTAAAACACCCGCTTCTCCAAGCACTCATCGTCCACATCAACCTCCAACAGTGCAGGGTTTCCAGTCGCGTCTTTCGTAATCTCGTGCGTGAGCTTGTCATGCATCACGTTGACAAACCCCTGCTTTGCCTGGCTGAAGGGCGCTGTACCCGATAGCCCCTCCTTGGGTTTTGAGAAACAGTTCTCCCGATAGATCGACTTCCACACATTTTCCGCACCAGCTCCAGCATACCCGGTGAAACGCTCAGGGTTGTCGACAAGGCTCACATAATCTCCGTTACTACCTTGAGTTTCATCCTCTGGAATACAGTAGTCTCGTTCATCGCATTCATCCTCTTCCACGACACAGCTCTCTGCCGTATCCTCGCCTAACTGTCCACCTAGTGGGCTCTCACTCGCTTTTCGACCCTTCGGATGACTTGCTTTAGGGCCAGCAAGTTTTGAAAGCTCTTCCGCACGCCATATCGTTGGAATGTCGTCTTCATTATCGATTGTGGTGACCGCGCAAGCAATATTGGCACACATGCCATCGTCGGACCAAAAAGGGCATGTTCGTCCGTATAGGTCCAGACGGTAATAGCTGAAGTAGTCGGTGCCGCGAGTGATGTCCTGAACTAGAGGACGTATATCTTTGTTTAGCTCCTCGAGTGCACCATAGGTCGCGCAGCCGTCAGGTATGAATTCAGTAGGTTCGTTCTAAACGTTAATGCACAGTCAGCACAGTAGTGGGTGAGTTTGTGAAGAAATGGCAAGCGAACACTGCAAATACTAGTCGTTGACGCGACTGCTGCTCCGATGATAGCTAACAACACTGGGGCAGTCTTCGACACAGGTCTTGATATCCGCATTGTTGGAATGTATGGTGATATTCTTTGCAATGAGAGGAAGAGGGCAAGCAAGGTGCGCGAGATGGCTGGTGGTATGACGATTAGATATTAGATGCGTAGCGGAGTTGAGGACACCTTGCGGCTTGCAACGACTTAGTATGTATTACAAGTACAATCGTGCAAAATCCTCACCCGTGGCTTCTAGTACTCGAGTAGAGTGGACTAAATGATTTATCAATATCAACTGCGTGAACCGAATGAAAGAGTGACGTGTCCAATTCAGCATGGAAGGAGACAATGATAAGCATGCCGGACGAAGAATGGGGCCACTTCTCCGAGTTTGCACGGAGACCAGAGACTGGTGTTGGACGCTTTCGATTAATTTTCGATTAGTTTTCTCTCTCTCCGGTAGGTCGATGTTCATTCGACTGATGAATGACCTCACTTCGTACGAAGGTGGACTCATCATATAAGGGTCCTGTTGCCGTGGGGTGGCGAACATATACTTCCATCCTGAGAAGAGCCGTGAAGAGCTGGAAACAGAACGAGGGGTTGCACCGCCTGCCCAACCGCGCGGCATACAAATACTTCAATGATACAGCCTCCCCATTTCGGACCGCGCGCACTTCACCGAAATACTAAATAAAGCTGATCTGAAGGCAATCCTTTAGACTACGCGCAAGGCTGTATTGCTTAGATCGCTGTACGATGAGAGTGGTTGGCTTACAGCTGCTTTATAGACGAAAAAGCATATATCATACAAAGACATAATGGCTTCCCTCCTCCTTTGTGAGCTTCCACTTAAGCACCATTCGCCCTCACATCACATTACCATACCAAGTATCGTTGTTTTGCTGTCTCGAATAAATACTAAGTACCCGAAGCACCTGCCCGTCACCGCGTAATATGCCTCTCAAAGACATCTTCAAAAGCAAAGATGACAGGCACAGGTCGTCATCTCCGCCCAGTCAACCGCCGCAGCCAGAGTTCAAGTTCATTCGCAGCGACACCGTAATAAGCTTCCCTCTCTCCAACACTAGTTCCGTGTGCTGATAAAATTTACATACAAGACTTCGGAGGACGTGATTCACCCACCGACCGGCTTTCCTGGCGAAGACCTCCCCGCCGCACTAAGACAAAGCCCTCCCCGGTCGCGTCCGCGCTCGTCCTCTTCTGCAAGCCGCTTCCGCGAGTCCTTTCAACATTTTGGCCACCGAAGAAGCCGGTCCATTACCTCATCCAACATACCAGCAGACCTTCCCAATGTTAACGAAAGTGCCCATGATCGCGAAGCGCAGTGGGAGAAGCGTGCGACAGTGTTAGTTGGAAGTTCTGCGTTACCAACACCGTCACCCGGAGGTCGTAGCCGGAGTGGCAGCGTGTGCACTGCAGTCGATGATGTAAGACCGGAATATTCGGTAGTCATACAGAATCAAACTAACAAATGGCCACTTAGGAAAATATTCAAGAAGCAATACGTTTGCATGAAGCCGGAGAATATGTGAAAAGCACCGCCATGTTTGGCAGGCTAGCAGACCCTAATGGCCCCAATAACCCGCTATCACAGGTTCTCTATGGCCTTGCACTGCGCCATGGCTGGGGTATCGAAACAGACCTAGCAAAGGCATTGACATATCTGCGGGCTGCAGCAAAGAACAGTGCGGAGGTAGAGCAAGAGGCGTTGCGTGCAGGGATGACGAAAGGCGGGAGCGCGAAGGGGGAGCTGGTTCTAGCTATGTATGAGGTATGCACTCTACCCTACAACTTACACCCTTTCCTCATCTGGTCGGGTCAAAGCTCACGAGATTCGCAACGGGGAATAGTTAGGCAATTCCTACCGACAAGGTTGGGGTGTAAACAAGGACCCTGTGGCAGCAAGGGAGTTTTATGAGACTGCTGCCAACCTAGGCGACTCCGATGCGCAGAATGAAGTCGGCTGGTGCTATGTGGAAGGGTTTGGATGCAAGAAAGACAAGGTACGACAGACTCATCTTGTCAAGGTCGTGCCGGCACCGCGTCGGTACCCATCATTTCGTCGGCTTGCAGCATTGGGATTTCTGCACCCCACGAAGCGTATCTTACAGTAGCTGATATGGATCAACCTGTCTTGCAGAAAAAAGCCGCAAAGTTTTATCGGATGGCCGAGAAGCAAGGAAACAAAACGTTAGGAAATTCATGGTACACTTCTCCCCTAACCCTTGCCTCCATTCCAAACAGCCCCCAATTTACTAACTTTTTATCAGGATATACAAAGATAAGGTTACAATCCTTTATCTGCATGGTGCATTCTCATCAAACTCCATTACATTTTGCTGACTCTACCATTAGTACATGGATGGGGAGGAATGAAATTCCTCGCTTGATGAATGAAAGATACCCGTTGTCATTAGTTAATTACAACGTCTTTATTGAGAATTCGAAGTCCGTTCGAATTCGTTTATTATCATTGATACCTATTTTGCATGCAGTCACAAGGAATCATAAGTTTTTGTTCGAAATCATAACTTTTATTATTCCGATGTGCTAAGAAAATATATCTTTGCTCTTAAGAGAAGGCAAAGTAATAACAACGCGATCAGTCCAGTCTAGCTGTCCATTGTCTATTGAGAATAATGAAGAAATTAAACTATACGAGAAAGCACAAAAGAAATCCAACAGATCAAGTCGAGGTTCTGTTAGGCCCGATGTAAGAAGGTAATAAATGCTAGGGCCCCGCCTGTTCCAATTACCAAACAATAAGTTGGAGATCAACTCCGGCGTGACAAAAGAAATGTATAGTGGTTGTGCAGCGAGCGTGCCAGTATAACGAAGCATTTCGAACAAGTAGAAAAGACGATATAAAAAAGAATAAGAAATCGAGAATCAAGAAAATTCGTTTCGTCGTGGGTATCGTAACCTCGTAGCCTCGTATCTCATAACTTCGTAACTTCGTAACTGTTCGTGAAAGCGTAAGTCTTCATGATGCACAAGCCAATGCCCATCATGTGCTGGAGAGCACTTTACATACAAAACCCCCAAAAATCAAAGCAAATAACACAACAAATGGCCAAAATCAGACGAAAAAAAAACCCCCGACCATAGCCTCTAAAGGAGGCCGAAGAGAAACGCAGGGCAGTAAAAAATACAACAGAAACAAAAACCGAAAAACCAAAACGACTAACCAAAACCAAAAACGAAAACGAATTAACCCAATTTCCAAAATGCAAATGCCAATCCCCGTGTAAAGCAAACAAAAAAAACAAAACAAATTGCGGTCAAGTCCTTTCCATGCAATGTCCAAGTCTTCAACCCCATCAATCGTCCAAAAGCAAACTGGAAGAATCGCAAATATCAAAAAACCAAAACCCGCTCGCAAAAAAAAAAACAAAAGACAAGAAAGATACTCCACATACACGTCATGCTGTGGATGATACTCAATGTTGACTGAATCGGGTCTTTATGAGTGAGCAGCGGCACCTCCACTCTCCTCATTTCCACTCGCGCCTGAGCTCTGTGCCTGGCGGGCAAAGGCAGCAAAGCGACGAACGACTTCGGCATCAACGCGGTCCCACAGAAGTGATCGAGTGTAGACCTCAGCGGCGGAAGGCTTGGAGTTTCGCATGTTGGCAAGGTTCTCCTGAATGCGGCGACGGCTCCTCTGGTTTACTGGCTCGGGCTCCCGAAGGAAGTTGTTGGATGTCACATCGTTGTACTCAGCAGGAGTCAGTTGCATGAACTGCTCGCGTTGCTGCTCGGTTGTGGCCTTGTCAAAGGAGTTGAGAACGCTCATGGTTGACTCCAACCCTACCATCTGAGGAACATCGGACTTCGCAACAACCCAAGAGTCGGTTGCAGAGACGGGGTCAACAGTCTCGACACGACCGACCTCAGCGACACCAGCATCTTGGAAGATATTCTGTAAAACAGATGCAGAGGCAGTCTGGAGTTGCTTAGGAAGGGGCGGGAGGGCTGCGGTGGAAGTCTTTGAGGAAGCGACGAAGGCACCACACAACAAAAGAATAAGGAGCAATCCTGGTGCAGCAGGCTTCTCGGATTCGCTGAGAGGTGCAACCTTCTCGGTCTTGATAGGAGAAACGTCGTGCATGATGGGCTCAGTCCAGCATGGGCTGTCAAGGTCAAACTCGTTCTCGAAATCGAAAGCATCGCTGAAACCAGAAGAGCTGTTCTGGTGGGCCATCGGGGTGCGATCCATGGTTTCCTGCATTTTGTGGAGTTGATCCTCCAAGAAAGCGTTCTTCTTGCGGAGTTCGCCGGTTTCCAGGGTGTGTGATCGTACCATCTCCTCTTTCTCCAACTGTAGTGTGTCGGCTTTATGGTGAAGGAAGTCTCTCTCCCGTGCAACTTCCTGGAATCGCTGGTGCATCTGCTCCTCTTGCATGGTCATCTGGGCAAGCTTGTCCTCCAACTCCTGAATGATGTTGCTATGGAGCTTCTTCTCCTCTTCGAGGCGCTCGGTGTGTTGCTTCTTTCGCTGGCGTGAATCCAAACTAGAGATATGTCAATACATGAACAAGGAATACGTTGGCGATATACATACGCTGCTTGTCGGTTGCGGAGCAGTCGCTTCTGTTGCTTGAGTTCCTTAATCTCATTCTCGTCTTGCGATCGAGCAATGAGCTGGTCGATGTTCATAAGAGTTCGCTCGGCAGGGATGTCGAAGCGAGCGTTCTTCTTTCGGATACCGTCTCGTCGAACGACATGCAGAGGCGAGTGCGCTCGGGGTCCTGGGCTTGTTGGTCGCATACGCTTGGCCATTGATTGTCCGTCGTGGTCTGCTGGGCCAGCACCGTTTGTCCAGTCCTTGACAGCTGGTGAGGAAGGAATAGAGGTGCTGGAGTTCGGGAATACTGCGTGAGGAGGGATATGGACGTTGTTATCGAAGGCGCCTTGAGCTCCCTGAGCTCCCATAGCTGGAGCCAGATATGCACCACTCTCATCGTAACCATTGAACGCGTTGTTGTCATATACTGTTGGTGTACATGATCCCGACGCTCCACTGTTTGACGACCAGTTGTGTTGCTGCGCATATGCAGGCTGTGCTTGCTCGAGCTTGATGAACGGGTTGTTTGTTCCATTGCTGTGTTCAAATGTTGCGGCAGGTACTGGTGTTGAATCGTCAGCAGGCCCTGCGGCCATGCCCATATCATGATCGAAATCCCAGTCTGCTGATGGCGAAAAAATTGCATTAGTATCTAACGCTGATCCTCGCCGTCGGTCCATGGAGATATCTAGTGTCGAGTCGAGGAGATTGTTGCTGTCGAGGATGTTTTCATCGAGTATTGATGAATCATCATCGTCAAAAAACGACCGCCGACTGTCTACCGACAGTGTGTGTTGAAGGTATTGATCCATCTGGAAAGGGTGGTGGGGGTATCCTGAAGACATTTTTCAGAATTGTGCTGGCAAAACTGCACAGAAATGGCAGGAAGGTCTAAGGTGAGAGAATCGTATGTTGAGTGACAGCGGGAAACGGTGTCAATGGAATTCGGAGGAGAAATATTGAAATGTAGTCGTAGGTAAGAAGAATATGGACACAGTCTATAATCAGACAAAGGGATGTCTCGTTTTTCTTCGCGGGTTACGATGAACGTGTGATAACGTGAGGGGAAACAGAGGAGAAGAAAGAAAAAGTCGGAGCAGCTGCGGAAAGCGGGCGTTGTGCTATATAGTAATGGGTAAATGCGACGGGGGCCGGCTCTTTGTGTGCGGTGAGAGCAGCAGAGCATGACCCAATTATCTTTTACAGTGCGAATGAGCGTCTTGCTTGCGCATGGGTATCTTTCCTGCAAGTCAAGGGTGGTTGATTTGCTGGCAGAATCCCAAAAAAGCAGCATCGCCTCAGATACCACTATTTCCCATCCCTTCTCAGTCTCTGCTGCCCCTCCTCTCCGTCCATCATCATCAGTTGATTCCATCCTATCCTATCCTATCCATTTCTATCCTATCCACCCTCATCCGTCTGCCTCTGACCATCTAGCCCCGGCCCACACCTTCTCAAACTTCGAATCGGGCACTGTGATTGCTCGGAGTGTTACTGCTGACCCTGACCGCCCGACGAAAAGCCCTCCTCGGTCCCCTATTCGCAACTACTCTCACAACTCCCACACTATACAAGTATGGGCGGAACATGGAACGCTTATAGGATAAGTTGCCCATTCAGAGGCGCCCCCCTCCCTCCTCTCCCCCACTACCTAGAAGCACTCCTGCAAGAAGCCTGACCGGTTCTATCTTTCCTCAGCTACTGGAGCTCACCCAAGCGGAGTTCTGCATTAGCACCAAACTGAACCCTCCATACAAAACAAGCGTAGGTACTCCATGTACATAGGCAAGAGACACAACCACCCTGGTAACCATTGATCGTTCGCTCGTTCGTTCGTCGCTCGTTCGTTCGCAGTGATCGGCCACTTTTTTTTTTCTGTTTTGTTTTCTTTCCTCAAATTTTTAGAATAATTTCTCAAATCCCCGATGGCACTCTGGTGGTTGTCATGCGTGTGCCGAGAATACCCAACACCACATCGAGGCAACGCGAATCAAATCCTGTGCCCCCGGACGAAAATCATCCGTACATATCTGCCCCGCCAAAAACGCTGGGTGGAAGGCTGCTTTCTGGCTCTTTCTCCATCGCTGTCTATGTATTTTTACGAGATATTTTTCCTCTGTGTGTGTGAGCGCGGATTGACAGCTCAGATGTATGATACAAGGCGTTGTGAGACGTGAAGAGTTTCTTTTTTTCTTTTTTTTTTCTCGCCCAAGTCTTGGAGACTAGAGGTTCAGTCGTCACCTTGCCCTCTGCGCAGGTCAAACTTACGGCCTTTGATGCCCAATACGGCAACAAATTGATTGCACGAGGTATATAGGTACCGCGATATGCCCACGCTCCGTTGCTTTTTGACTCTGGGATGGGGTAACATACCAGCTTCCCCATCACTGCCTGTGGTACATCACCAGAACAATCCCAAACGACTGGCTGTGATTTGTATACTTGGAACGGGCGGGCAGTTAGGTATCAAACATATTTAAACGAGGTGTTTATTCTCGGGTACGGAGGTCATGCGAAAGAATGACTGGACGATGAATTTGTAGCAAACACCAAACCCACCATCTCGAACGCGCGCGTGCCGTGCCCAAAAGTAGTGTGTACTTGCTCAGAGGAGGATCTATTCCGAGCCAAAATGCAAAATGCCAATGATTGGTTTTGCCAATCCAGCTTCTGGGCGCCTCACTTCTCTATCTGTGCTCCCATGACGTTCACCTACATGAAAGAGATACTTATTCTTTTACAACTGGAATGCCCCTCTGAAACGCATCGGCAGCATGGAACTACCCCAAGCAGCTGGTCGGAATTTGTTTCTGTAGCAGCCTTTTCCCTACCGTCTCGCCGCGGAGCGGGGAAGAAGGGAGACTAGGTAACAGTCGAGCATAAAAAAAAGGTTCTTCCGAACCATAGAGTACTACTGGCTCGCCAGGATCGGTCCGCCCCACGAAACTGCCCTTCCTTCACAAGTCGTATACCTAGAGTATTTTCCCATAAGCCCACCAAAGAAAGGACTCTCTGCCAGGCTGAGAGGCCATTCCTTTCTGAGGCTGGACCTTCCCCGAAGGCAGCTTATGCCTTGGCCAATCCCATTTTTGAACGCTCCCTAACAAGGGTAAACGTGAGAATTGAGGCGTTGCGTGGACTCTCTACCAATAAGTAGGCAACTGTCGCACTTGTTTTTCACTGCCGACGGGAAGCATGGTGATCTGCCGATGAAGAGAAGTTTCAGAACACATTCTGCAGTGCTACAGTGCCACAATATCTGCGGCTTTGATTTCGTCCAGTTATCATCTTCAGTGTCACGGCATAAGAACGGCTGATAAGAAAGCTGTGGGGTTCCAACACAACGAACGAACGAACGACAAACGTCAAACGTCACTATCCGCAAGCCTCGCATGAAGACAGGAGGAGCTTGGTTTATGGGGTTGTGGGGAAAAACAGCACACAGGAAGCGAACGTTTTACAGTACTCTGCAAAGCATCATGGATTGATAAAACAAGGGTAACGAAAATGTAGATATACGCCAAAAAGAAAACTAGCTATGTCCCCTACGCATCTGCATGCCCCAAGAATGAGAACCATCCTGTGGAGACGAATTTCCAAGCTCTTTTTCATCTCGCCCTTTCCCCACGACGGGTTAACCTCTACTGTTGATTTCCATGGTCTACGATCAAGACGGCGGAGGGCAATCCGATGCCAATGAACGCCATATCCAACCCACCAGGAATTCAAAAGTCGTCCATTCTCCTCAACTCCGTTTTATGCCATGCTGAAACATCAAAAGTCCAGGAAAAGAAGAAACACCCACTGTATCTAAAGGATGAGGTAGTTAGGAACGCTGCGTCGAGTTAGAATTTGATAAAATCTTCCAGTAAAGTGTCATCATCCTCATTTTCTTCGCCGAGTCGAACAAAATCGACATCGGAAAGGACATCTGAATCCACATCGCTACCGATAGACTCGATATCATCTTCGTCACTTGAATTAAAACTGCTGTCGTCATTTGAAGAACTTTTGGCTTTTTCAGCGATTGCAGTGGCTGCCGCCGCCGCTCTTCTTCGCCCCGCACGCTCAATGTGCGGCAATTTGCATTTCTCGTCGGTACATACTCCTGTTTCATCGAATTCGGGGCATTCGTGCACATGTCGCTCAGTGCAATCAGCTCCTTTGGGACAGTATCCTAAGGTCGCAAAGCGGCGACAGACAGACGCCCCTGGGTTGACTCTAACATGGGCATATCGACAATCCGGCTTTGAACAATTGCCACGAAGGAAATGGTGACATGCTGGGACGCGATGTGGTGTCGGATCGTGTGATAAATCACACATATCGCCGTCCTGGCAGGAATCAGAAGCTAGGAACCTCGGACATATTGCGACCTCATTGGGGTTGTGAACGTATGGACAGGACAACCCGTGTTTGCATTGACCTGCATATCAACGGTCAAACGTTTTTGTTAGTTAATGCATTGATCTCTTGATATTTGGGGGCCAGTTGGTGACGGGTCCATCCATCCTACTCGGGCACCGTCCCCCTTATAACTCGGTCGTCCGCAGACAACAAGAATCCAAATCAACAATCTAGGAAGGCATTCGATACCAGAGTTTGAAAAGTACTTGCAAGGCATCGATTTCCTTTGCGATAACTTCGATCGTCTATTATTAGAAACCAAAATGGTGGCCGGTTAGTGCCTGTTGAATATACACAGATATTTTTGACCACAAAGGTGCAGCGGATATGTTGAACTGACCGAGATGCTCGTACGAGACCTGCGCGCCAAAGGTTGCCGTTTCGGCTCCTTTGGAACTGAACGCCTCCAAGAACAGCTTTCTTGGGCGTTGTGGTAACATTGGAGTTACCTGAAAATGTGTTAACTAAATTCATCTCCGTAGTCAGTAGACCTGAGTAAAAGAGCATATCATCCTCACCCGACAGTCGAACTAGCTTACTCCCACCAGCAGTGACCCGATATCGTTCGCCTCCAATCTCAACTTCACGATTAGAGTGTCCCTGGGGGTCCTGCAAGAATCGATTAAGCTTCAGCTTTTCGTATGCTTCCTTCCTTTGAAGTTTGTCGTCAAGGGTTTTTGCCATGGCCTTTGTGCGAGCTTGCACTTCTTTGTCATATACAGAGCTGTTGATCCACTGCATATGGCGGTCCCGTTTCGCTACCCACCCTGAAGTTGTAGTAGTTTGGGATTGCTTGATGTCCGAGGTTGGGCCAGCGGAACTTAAACCAGTGGCCGCAGATGTTGATGGAAGCGATCCAGTTGAAGAGCCGGTAGCATTACTATTAGTATTATTGATCACAAGTGTCCGGTGGTGGTGAGTAGCCGCCCCTCGGCCTCGGGCTCGTCCTCTTCCACTCCAAGTCGAGCGACTTGGTGGCTGCCAGTGTGCGGTTCCGCGCCCTCTCGATGATTCTACAACGCTCATCAGTAGTGCGGGGCGGTATAGTGACTGTACTTAATACTGACGGTAAGGCGCATTATACCCAAAGCCCCCTCGATATGAAGTAGATGGCGCTGGTCTTATAACATGCTCGTGCTGGTTCTTGTGGCGATTAATTTGACCTATTAACGCTATTAACCAGTCTCCAGACTGACGGCGAGTTTTGCGGCGGTCGCTTACCGGCTAGTTGACCTATCTTTGATAGTAGTGCGTCGTGATCTTCTGACATGATTGCTGCAAGTTGGTTGAGACGTGAGATGGTGTTGGGGGTGGTGGTGATGTTCAAGTGGTTGAGCGATGGCAGAAACGAGTTTTACTTAAGCGCTCACTTTTGTTTTGGAGACTTGTGCAATTCAACTTCACAACCTCCTTCCACCGCCCAAATTTCTTGTCAAACTACAATCTAACGGATTAAACGGACTCTTTTATTTTATAGTAGATGTCCGGGACATGCCCCATTGGAACCGCCACTTCGCAACGTTAGGCCAACTCTATTCACCATACCCCCACCTAAAGGTTTCTTACGATATTCCATCACGACCAAGAACCAAACAATACCGCTGAGCTCATCGAAAACTCCCTAGTCTGTTAAGTTTCTTTGCATGGAAGCGATTCGATATGTTATCCGGGGGGTCCATGCTCCCTACGGAGGTCCTATACACCTTGCACATCGTGTTCAAGAGAGGACCTTCTGAAGGTTCAACTGTACAGGCGTTCTTTCTCATACACACATGTAACTACTGAACAGATATATAAAGTGACTTACGCTTCTTAGCTTCCGCTCTTATTATTCCCACACCCGTGGTATCCCGAACCTGCCCTAATCCGACTTCCTGCGCCTCTTGCTGCCCGTGTTGAAGTTTCGACCTGGCCCAGGCACATACAACACGAGAGAAATGGCTAATGTTTCCCAGACGGTGCTCACAATTCTATACCAGATGAAGCCGTGACGCTGTTCACACCTCATTTGTAGAACCGAAATTGCTGGATCAACGAAATACTACGTTGTGCTGATGACGGAAGATGGCCGGTTCCGTACATTTTACCTACTATAAAAGCACAAATCACAGACGATAACAGTGGAAATCTTGCTTCTAGCACTTGTGTGTTAGTGTTGATCCATATTAGATGGAGGAATGTTGAAGTCAAGAGTACTACTGTTAATAACGATTGAACAAATGGGATGAATACCAAAGACATTCCTTCAGGTTTTTCCTGCGCAAACGGGAAGGGCATCATGCAATGTATCTTAACAGCATCTCTCGAAATCGACGCTGTTTACCTAGTCCGGCATATGTATATTTGGTTGGTTTGTAGATGGAGATTGACGTAACTCCAAATGCGAGGTGGAGAGAATGAAAGATCTACAATTTTTGATACAATTTTAATACATTACAACCTACCTACTTATCCATAATATATAATATAAAAGTGCTCATCATTACATAGAAAATTGGCTTCGTTCTTCCGATTGGAGAAGGGCCCAAGGAGCAGTGAGAATATCGTTGAGTTCATTGACTAAAATTGACAAAGGAGAATCAAATGCTCAATGCAAACCTCTTCAGTATCCAATTCCTAGTCTGGGGGAAACTCCTGGGTTTTCCAGGCTGTCGCTCTTAACCTATGGATTCAGCTTATCAGCTATAGTGTAGCATGACTCGTACGCTTGCAGGAAAACACATAATAGGATATATAGAGCAGCTGCTCAAACCCAGGCCCTCGTCGAGCAAGTAAATGATTAGGTAGAAGAGAACAAAAGTACGCGGATACAGTTTAAGGAGTTAAAGATTGTAGTGGGGTTAGGATATAAAAGTAGCCGTGAAGTAGATATAACGAAAAACTAAAGTTTGCAACTATTGACACAGACTTGGATCAACAACTTTTCAAACAATGGCTTCCGGATGTGCCAGTCCATCGTAAGGAACACAACCCTCCAAGCCGCTTCTCGCAAATCCGCCAAATGCAGCCTTTCACAAACCTAGGTTTGAAATGAGCGGGCAGAGGGGAGGAATATCGGGACGGGAAAGAGTGTCTGTTTCTTCTCATCAGACTTCGGATTGTGATCGAGGAGGACTTGCCACCGCACTCAAGCTAAGGACTAGCTACTCTGATAATAGCCAGTTTAGAGAGCCTTCTTCCTCTCGGAGGAGCTGCAGTCTTCGAAGCTACTCTCACCACCTGTACTGGCGAAAAAACGACAAGGCGTCCCAGGATTTCGTCTCAAATTTTTACCCCAAGGCCGGGCGAGAGTCGAGAAGTCTCCGACCTATTTCTCAAGTCCTGGGATAATTCTCGAAACCACAGAATGATAATCCATGACCACGTGTGGTTTGGGGAGTTCGATCAAACGCTAGGAGACGCAGTTCGCCTTTCAGTCTGTTTTTCCTTTCATTGCTCACTTTCGTGTTTGCGAAGACGGACGAATGAAAGGAGGAAGCTGCAGGGCGCCTGGTCTGGAGAGTGTACGTGTGCTCTGAATTGAATCATAGTTTGTGCCACTGGTCCTCAGCTTGCGGCAATTAATCTCGAGGTTGTTCTTAAGAACATCTCCTAAAAGTCCCAGCGCAAAAATGGTCGACGTGAGATGTCTTGAAGACTCGGTCCTGCCCACAGGAAGCTAATCCGTGAGTGTGCTCTAGTATCGACTTCAGGACTCCATTGCCCCTCATTGTTCAGGCGCTCAACCTTGGCTCTATTAGAGGCTCTGGGGCGGAGTACTGAGGCGCAGTGATTGGTGTTATCGAAGGTTCTGGAGTAAGTCCTTTGATGGAATCTAATCCGCGTCTTTGCGGGGCCTCAGCCTGTAGGCTTAAGAGCCTCTTCCACAGCGGACTGCACCTGCGAGGATGTACTTTAAGAGCAATCCTTGAACTCCATGCAATCATTATTAAAATTGGTCGATCGATTGATTAATCTCATGGGTGCACTTTTACAAAACCAGTGCATTGAAAGGAATATCTGTTTCCAGTGTTTCGTTTCTTATTGGAGCGACTCAACCATCCCTCACGATGCTGTCAACGAATAATTTCACCGTATTACAGTCGTGGCATCCTAGTCTGTACGGCAGATTGGTGTGTCGAAATTTTCTATCACGGCCCCTCATGAGGTACACGACAAGATAATAGCTCATCGGCGATCACTCGTTCATTCTGATTCATGGTCCAATTTATCGTATACGTTCCTAGTATTAAGTCGTAAATAAGTACGTCACTTGTAATTGATCGAAATTTATCAAGGTATCTAGATCAAAAGTACTTATTTAAGTACGTTCTTATCTAGCCACTCTGTCTCTGTCTAAGTACCTAGGTATATAGAGTACATCTAATTGCAATATCATATGAATCCTCGCTTCCTTCCCGACGAGATCGAATTATCCTTACACCATACATGACAGAAGGCGCTAAAGGTGGGGTGGGGGAAAAATAGACAGGAAAGAAATGAAAGATTGTACAAAAAAGCGTATCCCTAAGACAGTTTGCCGAAATTCAAGTTGTCTCTACCCCTCGTACTATAGTCTATTGTCAATGTAAAATAAAGAAGCATAGACCTCCATCCCAAAAACGAATGTCAAACGAAAAGAAACCATAGCAGATAAAATCGAACAAAAAAGAACGCCCGTCTACCAACTGCAAAGAACCTACACGAAAGACAAAACTGAACCCAAAGCTTGCAAGTAATGTCAATCAATTATCATATCATCAAAACAAAGTCACTCCTACTCCCTCATGCAAATTCCTCTGGTGTATTACTCCTGCTTGAAGAAAAGAAATGGGATTGGTCTATTGTTAAGACCCATTCGATCATTTCCCGCTCGTTGCGGGTGGCGAAAAGGTAGGTATTTAGTGGTGCGTACACTGCAAAGATATGCGGACGTCGTAACAGCTTTGCAACCTGTGGCTGATGGTCGATACGGCATTGGCTGAGGTTGATCGCCATGATTTCTTCACCGTCTGGAACAGAATGCACATGCATGTAAGGCCGCCGCAATTCAAAATACCTTTTGGTCCAGACTTTGTTGCTTTCGTTGGGGGTCAAAAGATAACCAGACTTGAGTAATGATGCGCTATATATTGTCAATTTAGGTCAAGCGTGCAGAGGGACGAGCGAACCTCTTCGGTACTTGTCGGACTTCAGCCATCAATCTTGGAGGTTGGGTTTCGGTGGATGTAGCGAAACAAGCCCCATTATGTGGAGGTTCAGTATTCTCCTTCACAAGGATTGTCTGTTGAGCGGGTCAGCTGTGAATAAATACCAACAAATGAATGCCATGTTTCTTTATCGGAAACATAACGTACTTCGCTCGGATCTTTCCAGGACGACCAGAGGCTAACGAATTTCCGCAGGACATGTATTTTCGGATCCTCTGGCGACTCTGAATCTCCCGGTTCATTGATCTCCGGCGGTGTGCTCGTCTGGTGTGCGGTCTCGAGTGGGATGCCTGCTGGTGCCTCCACGTATTCGCCACCAGAAGATGGTGGGATTTCCCCCACAAGATTTATCATTGGTTCCTCAACTTGCGCACCTAACACCCCACCGTTCTCTTTGCCTAATATTCTCCCCACAACTCTTCCTATAGGCTGTTCCTGCGGTGCAGTCGGCGTGACATTTCTTGTGACCGGGAGACTGTTCAAAAATCCCTTCGCGTTCTCTACCTCCGCCACCCTAACCCTTCTCTTCTTGGTTGATATGAAATCACGCACCAGACTGACACTTCGCGGTGTCCACCCAACAAGATATTCCTCTCCCTTGACATACCTGTGCAGTGTATTCATCCTCCATAGGTCGCCGGCACGCCTCGCCGCTGCTGGTTTGATCACGAGTTGATATAATCCCACACTAGCATGTACGATCCTGGTATTGTTCCACAACTGCATAAATTTACTTGGCCCGCGAATGAGTCTTGGTTGAATTTGCGCCGCGATATCCAGGGAAAATAACATCGGTTCGGATAAACGTTCTGAAACAACGTTCCACCGTAGGCACATCTGCACTCGATATTTGTCTGCTGTTGTGCGGTCTAGCAGGATCGAATTGTGAAGGCTAGAATCCCACTGAGCCACTACAGTTACAGTGCTTGTTCCATCGGCATTTGTCTTCACAACGGGCCCCAGTATAGTGCTTAAGCGAACTTCCTTGGTCGGAGAAGAAAGGTCGGGAATCTTTCCCCGAGGGTCGATTAATCGAACCGATTCAATGCGAACATCAGCGACATCTCGCCACTGGAGAGCCTCACCAGAGCCATGAGTTAAGCTTAGTTCCAGTCGTCTTTGGAGGCCTTGATGTAATTGGAATGCTCCTGGGTCTACGTCGGTTTGTTGCATGACCTCGACTGGCAGATATTCTCCCGATTCAGAGAGCTCCAGGATTTGTACTCGGGCAAAGACATCATGCCGCTCTTCAGTGTAGAACTCAGTCTCATTAAGCCGAGCACTCTTTTTTCGAGGGGAGACTGTGTTACTGTGATCGCGCATGTCATCCCAGCTGATTAACTTCTCGAGGTGCATCACAGTGATCTTCGCAAAGATGGCAACCCGTAATGTCACATGGCGCAATGGGCTTCCGAGTGGCATGCTCATACTGTGGACACTATCAAACCGTATTGGACCTTCGTCGAAATCGGAAACCATCGTGGTTGTTGTAGCACCACTTTCATCAGAGACTCCAGGAATGAACATTTGTGCATGAACCTTCGTCCCCTCGCGTTCTGCAAAACCTATCATGTCTCGCATGATGATGTTGAATTTGAGCGTTGAGCGAGTTTCTGCTTGAGATGGTTCGATGGTCAACTTAACGATGCCTACCACGCTTTGTGTGTGTGGAGATGTGACATCAAGTGCAAAATCTTGCGAACGAGATTCAAATATGGCAGTCAGAGGGACGTCCACGTCTCCTACCAAAGAATATTGCGGTAAAATTGGTTCAGTGAATGGGTCGCCCAGTCGGAAGTGCTGCCAGGTAAGCGGATTTAGTGCTATAACAGACCAATAGTAAAACAAATAGATATAGATACGTACCTGCAGATACTCCGGTCGGTCCAAGTACTGATAGAGCTGCCGCATTTGTCGAACACGATTCTGAAGTTTTTCTAAAGACCAGAGATGGACAACACCGGCATGGAAGTCCATGACCCTTATGCCGACACACGGCTTTTTCGCCATTTCCAGAAAATCATCGTCCTCTGCCGAAACTCCATTGAGCACGAGATCATAGCTGGACTGGAAAGTGTGACCAACATCCACAATGGTGAACTGGAAAACCACCATCTTTTCCATCTCTTGGCTCATAATCTGCGCTTCTTTCAAAGTTGCTGCGTGCTGTAGTATTGATTCTGCCATCCGGACATATTTTCTTTGTTTCCAGTGATCTATAATGAACCTAGCGAGACAGACTTGCCGCTCAGTAAGTATTTCCTTCTCTGCCTTTGTTTTCTTCGGGGGCGATAGCGATATCTCCTCGAGCCGGTTCTCGAATTCTTGTCGTTGTTTTTCCAATTCTTTTTGCATCTCGGCCCGTGCAGTGGCTAGTTGCTCCTCCATTTTGATCTTTTCTGCTTTGATTTCCTCAAACTCCAATCCACCTGCTGCTTTAAGCTTTTCTTGGTATTCCTCTTTTTGTTGTTCGAGCTGCCCTTGCATTTCTTTCATCAGCCTAAGCCTTTCCTCTACTTCTCCTGGCTGCGGTGTCCCTGGCATTGTGATCATAGTGTCCAACGAGAGATCATCGGCCAAGGTTGCGGTTGAAGCATATTTCTCCCGGACCCCAGGGAATGATGAAGTGACAGACTCTGTTTCATCGTCGTCTAGTCGACTATCTGGTCTTCCTTTGCGGATTGCTCTGACCCGTTGCATCTCCTCCAAGAGGTTATCCAGCTCATCGTCCGTAAGTGTATTAATCTTCGAGCTATCTCCTAACCATGCTGTAGCAGCTTCCCGTCGAGCAAACGACCATTCCATGTCACGACTATTTGGTATGGCAGCTGGCGATTCAGGTCTACTACTATTGCTTTCTGTTTCGTGCTTTTCCATCATGTCTGGAGTGACTCCATTGCTCAACGTGTGCTTATGCTCTGGGGATTGTGGAAAGACAGCAGAGTTCATAGTCGCCGATTGTCTCAGTCGATCTCGTTCGGCGCGAGCCTCTTGTGGATGGTTGAAGCGGAAGATATGGAAATCTCCTAGAATAATGCGGAACCCTGTACGTAGACGCCTTTGTTTTTCGATTCGCAACCCATTCACCATGACTGCAGCGCCATCGTTGGGAATTAGAGTTACCACACCGTTGTCATTCTCGAAACGACAATGATCCTGGAGGATTTTAGAACCATTGAGTCTTATTTGAGCGGTGGTTGATGTCTCGACATTACCGACCTGTGTCGTCCCTGGCTTGATATTGTAAACCAGGCACTCTGCTAGCAACGGGTCATCGCTCAAGTTCACTAGATGTGGAATTTTCTTCGGGGTTGAAAGACCGATAAATCCTTTCTCAATGCTGATTCCTAGTTCCTCAAGTGCAGTTTCCCGCTCTTTGTGGATCTGTTGGGTCTTTTCAAGCCGTTGTTCCCAAGTTTGGTTAAGATCGGTCAAAATTTTCTCCGATTGGTGCAGCTGTTCCGCAATTTCTGCTTTGGAAACCTTCTTGATTTCGCCAGTTGCTGTAGTAATAGTGACGATCTGCAACTCTGGCGGCGTGTCTGGAGCGTAAATTTCTTCTGCTCCACCGCCCGAAAGTTTTGATCGCAGTTGCTGCAATTCCTCTTTTAATTCCCGAATCATTCGCGCGTTTGGATCCTCATTGACAACAGCGTGGTTCTTGATGCGCTTAGCCGAGTCCGCATATCGTAGCGTTGACAGAGTCTCATCAAAATTGATGTCTGCTGGGGAGATCGCAGCAATCATTGCAGTCATACTATTACCGCCCAAAGAATCCTTCAGGAGCCAGGTCAATACAGAGTCTCGATACGGCACCTGGGTCCCTTTTTTCCTTCCGCCTTTCCCTTGAGACACGTCCGCAAGTGCTGCAATAACACGTCCAAGTGTCGAGAGAGACCTGTTGATTTCGGCCCCTTCCTTCAGCCGCGCCCCTGTAGCCCCGGTAGACGTTGCTCTCTCGGAACCTGCCAAATCGACAAGACTGATTCTAGAAACTTTTTCCGTGTCCATGTTGGTTTCTGTGTCGTGGCGTTTCTGGCTGAGGATGAGTGTGAAGACAGCGTGTGATCTTGAAGAGGTTTCATTCATATTTGTTGCAGCAACCGTTCTAGCCTTATTTCCTTCGTCCATGAGATTCTCGATTTCTGCGAATGATCCAACCACTAGTCTTGCTAAATCTTCTACATAGGGTCCCGTCGAAGGATGTTCTCTGACTTTCAGACCAGATTTTGTTGATGGGTTCAACAGGTCGCGGACTCGCTCTAGAAATGTCATTAGTACATACTTTATGCTCCGCGGCAAATAATGTACCATTATAAATTTCTAGATACGAGACTTCCACCGTGCATTTCAGATGCGGGTCGGCCTGTAAAGCAGTTCTAGTATGGGTTTAACTTGCAGTCACTTTTTCGCTAATCAGGGCCAGAGTAAACCCACATGCGCTCAAACATATATTGGCAGATCTTCGGAATTACACCGTATTCCTGACCATATCCCATCTGATTCATCCATGGATGTATCAGCTCTCTGCAACCAGTTTAACCCTATGAGGCAATTTTGAGGGATTCAAACCATGGAGTAGGATTTCCCAGAACCCGTCTGCCCATATGCAAAGATACAATTGTTGTAGCCCTCGAAAGCGTTATCTAGCAATGGTTCTCCCAAGTCTTGATAGAGATTATCCTGCCCAGCTGTATATACGGCGTATATTATTAGCCTCCGGGGGTCGAGATCAATTCCAAGTCACACACCATAGGTTGGATCGTTCTTCGAAAAGCTCCAGTAACTCCTGTCAAAGTTGAAAACCTTCGGTCCGTGGTCTTTGGCGCCCCCTTTCCCGGTCTTCTCGGCACCCGGGGGTGGTGTTAGAACCGTCTGCGTGCCTTTCATCTGGACGATACATTTCGCACCCCGCTCCTTCTCTACTCATGCCCGCCGGTAATGCCGCGTTAGCACCCTAGACCTCGAAACAGATATACCAGTGTCACAAATTCGTACCTCTGCTATTGAAGGGCCGAACCCTGACCACTACTTTGATATTCCCACCCCCCATAGCTGTAGTTTTGTTGATGTCCGTGTAGCAGTAACCAAAAGAGTGTCGTCCTAACGACACCGTCTTCCCCGAGGTCGTACTACGTGCAACTGCCCCTATTCCCTTAAATTGTCACAATCCCCCAGTTGAAGAGTTTGTTCTTCGGCAGAACAGGAGTGGTGATGCTTTCCCGTGGCGAGAAGAGGGGTGTCAAAACCAACGCGCCAGGGTGAATCGAATTTTTGGAGAGTTTAATGCACGTCGCGTCGTGTGTATACGGCGAATACCCCTATGTGACAATGGTTTCGCGAGTTCGTCGTGCACGTACTTTAGATAGAGGTAAGCGGAGTGCGTGGGGAAATCGGAGGTATCAAGTTGTTTATGGGTACGACTAGACAACATCCTCTGTGCAAATGGAGATGTGCAAGGGGATGAGGAAAGCAGGTACACGAGAAAAAAGACCCTGCGCGTTTGCGTTTGCGAACAATACGATTAACCTACAATCAACAGGGCGCTTCACACAACAATGAATAGAAGCAGTTCAGAGCACTTTATAGCTCTCTCTATCTCTCAGCTTCCCTACCTTCTACCAGGTACCAGGTAAGTGGCATACTTCAAACTACGGCGGGAACTCCTTCGCTTGCTCGGTTCCTTGCCAAGGCGCCAGTGTCATCGAGTGATCGGGATTCCCATGAGTACTTCTTTGACGATGTAGATTGTTAAATATCCTACAGACGGGATATTCTTACCATATACTGTCGTGTTTTCCTAATCGTGAAAGGACAGAAGCATTACCCCGAGCCTAGACCAATATGCAAGCAAACAAAATAAAAGACACCAATATACACAAACCCACACAAAAACATAAACTGATGCAGCCCAAACAAACCCAACCGGTCAAGCGAACACCCAAACCATATCTATTTCCTTGATCTCAAAACCCTCCCAGCACCATTGGCCTTACTAGCCGTCTCTTTCTTCACTCCAGCCACCCGATTCTCTTTCAAACTACCATTGCTCCCGGTATTATTCACGCCGCTTCGCTTTAACCCCTTATTTTTCTCAGATTCCGCAGCAGCAACAGCGGCAGCTTTTGCTTTTGCCTGTGAACTCTTGGTACCCCTCATGCCCGCCGAAATAGCTGTGCCTGCTGTCTCCGTCGACGATCTTGTAGTTGCACGTGACGTTGGTCTCGAGCTGGAAGTCGTATTCAGTACTATCTTCCGCGTTCGAGTTCCTTTGGGCAATTTGATGGGCGAGGCCGTTCGTTGGGGGGTCGACCTTTGGGGCGGGGATGAACGTGCTGGAGGCGATGATAGAGGTAAATTTGACTTGCTGGAAAGTCCAAGAGGGTTATGTGACGAGGATGGCAAAGGTGGTGGTGGCATCTGCTCTCGTCCGGACGAGGCGCCTGATTTTTTCGTTACTCTCTTCTTGGAAACCGTTAGGCGCTCGTCTTTGCCCTTCTCTGCTCCTTCACTACTGCGTTCGTCCATTAGCTATATCTCACTTTAAAAAACTTACAGAATCCAACCTCAGTCTTCGTATATCATTTATGAATCCCTTCGCTCCACCAATAATGGCTGTTGAGCTTGCTAGGTCTCTTCCCTCAGCCTGGGCAAGCAAGTCTGCCATTGTAATCTTCCAAAACTTCTTGGGAATCCGGTTGATTCGCATTTCTATCCGTTGTTTGAGAGCATGGGATTGCTGTGTGTACTGAGAACGAAGTTTCCGAGTCCTTTCATTGACTGGGGGATGAAGCAAAAGGTATTAGCAATCTGTATATACAGGTGCAATGCCCTTAGGAATAGACACACGTTCTAACTCCAAGTTCTCCAGAAGCGTTTGTTTGCCAATTTTCGTGATTCTACCATCATTGACGCGTCTGAATGGTGATTTGGGTGCTTGCACAGATTCTCCGGGTGGTGGATGGGAAAACATTGATTGTTGTGGTGAGTCGATGAGCGCGACTGGACTGGTGGTGGCAGATGGGGAAATGCCTTTCTTTCGACGAAGCGAAGGTGCCATTGCGTTTCCAGGGCGTTTTCAGGTGATAACCGGTAATTGATTTTTAGCAGTGGCCTGAGCGTATGACCAATTGAATGAATGATACGCGAATGGGTGAAGTGCAAGTCGAAGGTAATTAGCGTTGGTAAACAAAGCAAGACCAAGATCCGGGTAACGTCAAATTTCGCTTTACGTCTTTTCGTGCTATAGCCAGCTCCATCAATCCATCAACTCATCAACATACTCAACCAACTCTTATCACCGCGAAACTCGTTTCTTTTCGTTTCGAAAGCCTCATCCAACTTCCTTCAGAAAACTACAGTACATCCACCACCATCATGGTGTTAGAAGCAACGATGATAGTGTTCGTCCTTACTTTTAACGACTACACTACTTGGATTCCACAGCTGACAGCTTATAGGGTCGACAACAGTGAGAGTAGCCGAAATGGGGATTATCTGTATGCTTCGACGGTACAAATCTGCCTCTATTGTTTCTAACCACAATTTATAGACCAACCCGCTTCGAAGCTCAAGCCGACGCCGTTTCGCTCATCTATTCCGCAAAGACACAGGCAAACCCGGAATCATCTGTCGGTCTGATGACAATGGGTGGAAAGGGTCCTGAAGTGTTGGTTACTTTGACGACGGATTATGGCAAGATTTTGACTGGATTGCACGATACCAAGATCAAGGGAGAGGCCCATTTGGCGACAGGTATTCAGGTAGCAGGCGTAGGTCCCTCTACCCGATGTCACATGTGGTGACATCCCACCCATGCTTCCGCATTCTCGTATCAGTAGCAGAGCTGACGGTATTGTAGCTTGCCCTCAAACATCGTCAAAACAAATCACAGCGACAGCGAATTATTGTTTTTGTCGGTTCCCCGATTGCGGAAGACGAAAAGACTCTTGTCAAGCTTGCAAAGAAGATGAAGAAAAACAATGTTGCTGTTGATTTTGTTAATTTTGGGGAAGTCGAGTCGGACAACACGCAGAAGCTCCAAGCCTTTAGGGAGGCCATTAACTCGTCCGACAACTCGCACATCGTTACTATCCCCCCTGGACCTCAACTTCTTTCCGATCGCCTTATTGCCACACCCATAATGGGCGAAACCGGATCTTCTGAAGGCGGTACTGGAACTGGAGAAGGAGGTGCAGGTGGCGAAGGGTCTGGTGGATTTGAGTTTGGCTTCGATCCTAACCTGGATCCCGAGCTGGCAATGGCACTACGAATGTCGATGGAGGACGAAAAGGCAAGGGTTGCAAGAGCCGAGAAGGATAAAGAGGAGGGCGAAAAGAAGGAGGCCGCCGGCGAAGGTTCCAGCAATTTGGGTAACATCAAGGAAGAAGACGAGAACACACCATTATTAAAGGATGACAAAACAGACAAGAAAGATGATGATAAGATGGATATTGCGTAAACCGCAATGTAACTCAAAGGCTTGTGGTTTGGAGCTTACAGTTACACTTGGGGATGGCATTCGGCGGTAGTTCTGCTTACATCATTACTGTAAATTATACTCGGAATTCTCATGATGTACTAGGAATGCTCGTAACGAAACGTTACCGCATCGTACTTTACGGTTTACTTCTTCCAATATCAAGACAGTAGGGAGTGCGTGCTGGCACTCACATATGTTCAATAATACAGACGCTTCTACCAATCATGACCTTACAGTGGAATAAACCATTAACTCCGTAACTCCATCTAACTAGGTGTCAAACACCATAGTATATACACAAACATAAGCTTCCGTCACCGAATCCTCTATTGGTGTCGCGATAACCCCCTCACTTCCCTGGATGAGATTCTCTCCTACTCTCTGGCTATTGCTTGGGTTTGATGTACGCAGCAAGATGTTTGTCAAAGGACTCACATCGTATCGGCATCTCGATCTGGTAGAAAGGGTTTTTCATGACGTAGTCGGCATACAGCTCGTAGACTCTTCTACAAATAACATCGATATTTGGCTGGTGAGGTTCGGCAAATATCAGAAACTTGATGCCTACCGCCCATTCATCCATCCCCAGATTAGCTATTTGCAAATAGCACGTGAACAACAGTAAGGAACACTACCGGTGAGTGTTTGGAAGCATTGCATGCGAAACTGGTCACTTTCTAGCACCTCCAGGCCACCTGAACCGGGAACTGGCGATATTCGGGAGGTAATCGCGTGAACCCCGTGGAACGTGCCAGCAAGAACCAGGTAGTCATTGGACGACAACTTCTTGAGTCCCTCATTAAAGTCGCGCTGATAAATGAGACCGCCGGCTTTATTGAGTATAAGAATCGAGAGGATAACCATGGCGATATCGGTGATGGTCCCGGCGGTGATATCTTTTGGTGTGGTAGGACCCTACAGCGGCTGAGGGTGTGGGGAACGCGGTTGCACTGAACATTGGTTTCCAAAGTCTAGATAGAGATGCAGCTACTTATTTCCTCCACATTTTCATCCATTCATTTATTCCCACGCAATACCTTCTACTTAACTCACCCCACTAAAGCGCTTGGTAGATATGTATGAACCTGTCATTGCTTGCCACGGCACTATAATTCATAATTTCTTGCTTTATTACTCTATTCGATAAAATCCATCTATAATTTCTCCAAAAGGGAATTCAATACGTATTGACATGCCAGCACCACTTCTTGCCTCCTTCTTGGCGCTATTTACCGCTCAAGCGCGCGTCCTCCCGCAAAGGCTGGGACTAGCGCAGCGACAATCTAGTGGCCGTAAAGAGCGATGAGGTATGTAACGTACTTGTCATCAGATGGTTCGCTACTTTCCACTATCACTTACGGCTCAAAAGTAGGCAAAAGAGTGTTGTCAAAACGTTGAAGGGCCCTCCATAGTGAGGTGATCTCTGACGATGTTATAGGTAGGCATTTTGGGAAGCGGGTAGATACAGGTAGCCCGGGAAATTCACCAAAGTCAATGTACCATAGCGGAATGAGCCCCCTTCACCAAATCTAGTCGTTGAAGCGCACAGATAGATACTTCAGCCTGAGGTGTAATACTCTCGACGAGTAGTCAAGACCGCCATCTTAGCCCTAGACTCGCCCGCTTCAAGTTGCATGCGCATGTACTCAGTACCGAACAAGCTCTTCTAGTGATTATTTCCAGACAACCTTTTATCTGCATTTAATTGTAGTCGGTCCAAATGGAAAGGATAGAGACGGTAGCTTTAGTGATGATATCGGTGACCCGGACTGGTGAGAACCGCATTAGGGTGTAGGAGTGTGAAATTGCTGTTGGTGGGGACAACGATACAAACTTGGGCGCTGACGAATTGCTACTGGACCTCTGCCAGAAACTTGACGATTTCAAAGTAGAGGGGCATCGTGGTATTCTTGGTGTGGTAATGTGGTGTGGTGATGATGCGGTGGTGTGCAGTAGATGGGTGTGGTGGGTGAATTTCGAATTCAGAGTTTAGAAGATGATGTGAGTATCAAGTGTCTCTCCTGCCAACCGAGCCGCCCTCTCACTATTGTTCGTGCTGTCAAAAAATCGTTCCAGAACCCTCGCTAACTTTTCCAAATTTCCGTACTATGCCCGAGTTGTTCCTGAATCCCGTTTTCTCGTCTCCGTCTCGTGGGATCAGGGACGGACTTAGCCGTGGCTTTCCTCAGTTCGTTCGTTGCACCAGCTGTCCTTGATGTCATGAAAAATGTGGCAATGTAGTAGTGGTCCAACGATCACCATCATGCAGTTCCCAAACAATGCAGTTATTAAGGTACATGACAATTGGGTTTGCAACCTGGTCTAGAAGGATCAGGCCGATGAGGTTTTGATACTAGGTATCACAGATCTGAGGAAGACGTGACCCCCACGTTTGGCGGTTGAGGATGGCCGCGAAGCTGCAGCGTATTAAACTATTGATAGAATTGCACATCGAAAGTCCGAGTCGGAATCTGGTCCACATCAACATGCACAGAGAAATATTGGAAGTTTATAAAACAAATCCAAGTCGGAAATAGCCAACCCTTGAAAACCGACAAACTCAAATGTTATACCAAGCAATAGTAAAGGTATGAAACGTGGTGTCTGGCGCATCCTCCGAATATAGGATGCTTCCAGAAGCCGACCCCGGGTCCCTTCGGTTTGAATAGACGTCTTGATAGGGTTAGGTTTGGATAGTTGTCTTTGGTGTTGGGCTTCAAATTAGAGCTCGATATTGGTACTCCGTGCCAGAAACATAGTATAAACAGAAATTTCGTGCGGCCGACGGATATTTAGTGATGATGTTAAGTCAGACCAATACAGCCAACACACCACTATACCTAGTACCTAAGTACTTAGTAGGTACGCATCCAGCGCACAATATCAATATAGACAATACTTTTAGTAGTCGCAGAGTTCCAAAGCGCAGTATAACTTTTATTCAGAACGTCCACCTCTCACTGGCTGAGTCCATCTCCATGGAAATCTCAGCGCGGTGGAAACTACTGACAGTCCCCAAATCATCCCGCCACGGCCATCATGAAACTCAACTTCGTGGGCAAGACTCATGGGCGTGGGCGTGGGTGATCCACGGTACTAGTTATAATACTCAAGTGGTGGCAAGCGGCGATATATAGAACGCCGCTTAATGCTATGTACGTTGGGAATACTGCGGGCAGGATTGTAAATAACATGACAGACTTTCATACTTATCAGTGGTGAACCTCCGTACTCTCCCGCTCCTGACCACCCCCACCGCCACTTCAATAAGTTTCTCTATCCTCTCTCTAATTCACACCTAATTCCCCACATTATATCTCCTAGTATGGACCAGTAGCGTTCCGTCACGTTGGTTTTTTGAAATTGTCCCCAAACACTCCCCCCACCACCCACATAAAAAAACCCCAGTATTATGACTTCTCAGTTTCGATCCGATTGACACGTATAGGCTGGAGAGGGAGGTCTTGTGCGGTTCTATTGGACAGCCGTTTTGGAACAATATAACTTGACCCTGCCCAACCGATGTTTGCTGACCACCTTCCGTACACCTTCCTGCAACAAGCTATCACGGGCTGCTCATCACGGTCAACATGCAGGGGGTATCTTGTGGTCTGATAGGGCTCGCCGAGGCGCTGCTTTTGGCCAATCTACGTGTCAATCGGATGAAACTTCGCGGGGTCAGATGAGAGATATTGTGCCAGGTTTGAGAGATAACCTGCAAATCGTCGATGAGCCATGACGCCAGTGACTCGCCAGCGCTAACTCATCCCAATAGATCTCGATGCAGCGTTTTTTGCAGCCTATAGTGGTGTTATTTGGAATGGATGGGTTTACATCTGAGGGCAGGTGCACTGACAGGTCTATGGGGCGTCAAAGATACCGCAACGATACCAGCTCCCAAGCTTTGCATACTCGGGGAGGGCGGGACGAGGTGCTGCGATTGAGCTTACCGCAATACCCGTACCGCCGTTTCGTTTGATAGATTGTAATTCTAGACCTTACTCACTCGATTTGATCCGGATTCATTACAGGTCTTGAATAGTACGAATATTAGACACCATTGGCCTTTGGGAATGTTTCTCGTATGGCACAGAAGCAATGTACGAACTTTCAGAAATTTATGATTGATAGTGCTCACCAGTGCTGAACTGTGCAAATTGCATCAAAGCGCGAGTGATAATTGCAGGAAATTCACAACGTCAAAAAAATAAGCACATATGAATGCATATGAATACATATGGGAACATATGTATAACTTTGTAGTTTGATTAGTTGAGTTCGTATGGTGGGGAAAGAAATCCTCGCACTTTACTGAGCATAAATTCGCGTCACAATCTTTGAGGCTTCTTGCTCACACTGAGGCATTCGGAGGTGAAATCTGCCACGTTCGAAATTTCGTCTGAACCTACAATAAATCACACGTTTCTCATGAATTCCAGTATATTGCGGGGGAATTGCGTTGGACCTTTCATAATTCATGCGTAGTGCGAACCTTAAATCGGAACACGTCAAAATGTCATCTCCACAGAGGGCACCTCCATCTCACCTCTATCTCTAACCAAACGAACCTCAACCACAACTCCATCGTAACCCACTTTCCCCGGTCCTCCTCCCCTTCTGCGGACTCGTTAACCTAATTCGAGTGGTACCGTTCACGTCATATCGCCTTCCTTATCCCCTTGATCGCGTTTGCGGTTCAGGCGGCAACATTACCCATCGCCAGCGCTCCCCCGAATGCACGGCGCCGCTCCTCGCTTCCAGTCCTCAGATAACCTCTTTTCGACAGACAAACGTGTAAACAATGGCTACCAACGGGTTTTCGCAGCCCCCAACCGCTCGCGCAAAAGAGCATGTGCTTGGAGACGAGGAAGCTGGTCAGGAGCTGAAGCTTGGTGAATTCGAGCATGCTACTGGCTTAACGCTTTCCGAAGCAAGAACCCTGATGACGGTCATCTTCGACCATCGGCGGGAGGCGGGAAAGTTCAAAGTCCCGGACAATCAGTGAGATTCACGCCACCGTAACCTATTGGAAAGAATACGAGGGGGTTGTTGAACTTCGTTGCTACAGGATCGTTACCAAGACACAAGCGTACCTCGAAGTCTTCTCCCGTTTCAAGCAACAGGAGACTGCACAAGCTGTTGAAAGAATCCTCCTGCTGCAGAAAGATCTGTCATCCTTTGAGCGCGCGCAGCTGGGTATGTTATTTCTCCCTCAACATTGGTCAGGAATGGCTGTTGAATGAAGTCTTGCGTGACGGGCTTTACAGGCTCGCTCTGCTGCGACAATGCTGAGGAGGCAAAGACTCTGATCCCGAGTTTGGCGGACAAGCGGTCCGATGAAGACCTGCAGGAGCTTCTCGAAGAGGTATAAAAAGCCACCGTCTACCCTACGGGCATGCCCTTTTTTTCAGCAGTCTCGAGCCATAGGTGCTGATAATACCTTCTCCGGATAGATTACTAGACTGCGACAATTCGTGTAGGACTGATTTTATTTCCGGGGTCGGCAAACTATCGGATCATCTAGATACTGGTGACCTGTTCGTTGGAATGGGATCCGCCACATATAATTCATGCCTAACTGGGAGGAAGTATTCCCGGATAAAATTTTATACCTATCAGGTTTTTGATGGCAATTTTAATGGTGAGGGTTTCATCAGATTTGTACACGAGTATAATACCTTCCTGGAGCCCGAACAGCTTGAATGGAATGGACTGTTTGCCCGGATTTGTTTGAGTATAATTCAGACTCAAGTATGCCATAAGATGGTGCTATACCATGACGTTGATTGTAGATAGTACTTGTAGCTACGCCTAGGGTAATGAATGAAACTACTCATACTTTTCATCCGTTACATACCGTAAAACACCATCTAGTGTACGAAATTCACAACTGGTTCGGGGCTGGAATACAATCCTACGTGTAACGATCCTGAGTAGAAGAAAGAGTGCAATTCCATGATTCACCCAAACCTTAACCAAAGCTTGGTCCCCTCCTTCTCTCCTGGGCATGCGAAGTTTGGGGAGGGGGGTGGTTCACAAGCTTACCTTGGCCGCGCTGTGGGTTGAGGCGATGATATCAATAACTATCCCAATCGGTGAGGATCTAAGCTCTATAGATAGAGTATATCCCTCGGGCCCTCGGTATTCAATGTCTATTTTATCCCTACGGCAGCACAGAGGATCTTCGCCATCGTCACCTTGCATACGGGAATTAACTGCGGGAGATAACGTTGGCCACAAACTGGGGGTTTGGGGTGTTGTTTTTACCTACCGTCAGCCGAAGCGCTGGAACGGGAAACGGAACTGGAGTGACATCAACCCTCCTTTCTCTCCAGAGGACGAACCAAGATTCGGTGGGAAATTAATTTCCTGGGACTCCACGGTTTTCATTGCATCAAGTTGCATATTCCCCAGTGTTTGTTACCTGCTTGCATCGCGGTCTTGATCCAGTCGAGGAGGATAGCAAGTGGAAAGCTAAACGTTTGACCCGTGGTACTAGGCTGATACCTGACGACCTTCACACACATTTGTGAATGACAGACGAGGAAGGTCACAACTCCATTAAGACACTGAATGCAGTCCCCAGGGAGATAACGATGATGAGCTTGACTTGGCTTGCACGAGCTTCTGTTCTTGACCATGATGCTGGGCGACACGCAGTACTACCCACTCTAGAATTGCCTAGGGGGAGCATCAACCGAGCTTTACCGGCAACTTGAGGAACAAACTACCGTATTTACTTTAGCGATTGAGCATATAATTGATAGTTGTACATCTTTTGTTATGGAATCTATGTCGAGTGATGGCTTATGAAAACGAATGTTCCAAAAGTCAGATTGCCAAGAATCGTCCTCAAACATCACCGAAACGCCATTCCATCTTCTTTTTATACACAAGTGCCTACACCTCTGTCAAGAACTCGGAAGACCGGTTAGAATGTTTGTACAATTTGGGTACGCGAGGAGCCGTTGGTAGAATCTTCGCCGACGATATTCAGATCTCGACGTCTGTAGAGTTCCGAGAACAGACAATAGTGCCAGCCACAAGCAATTCGCTTCAACGTACTTGAGACTTTCCCACCTCCAAGACAATCAGTGGGAGTTGAAATTGAGGCCAACCTCGTATGATTGGCACCACAAGGTCTAGTGCCGGAAACAATTGTGTTCCAAATGCTGCAGCATCGCACGGACACCATGCCGGTATCGGGGATAAACACAATTTAATCAAAGCCACCAAGTGTGCAAGCTCGGTTATTTCGTGAAACCTACACCAGTGCAGTCCAGCTGCACGGGGTGTTTCAGTGTTGAAGGTATGAGTACGTAAGAAGTGTTTGGATAACATAAAGGCACCTATGAAAAGTAATACATACTCCAAATGGATGGGTCAAGTACGAAGAAAGGCACAAAAGATACCTGCAAATCCTGAGGCCTATCCGTACAGAGTGAGAGTAAGTAGATGAAATTGAAACTCCGGACGGCAGCTTTCAGATAACTTTGTGTCAAGTTATTGGTGTTTAAAGACGCCATACGCTATATGACGACGTGTACTGTACTGTGGTACTACTCCTGCAGCTAAAGGTCAATATTAGGGTAGTGTGTACTACATTTTGCCTCTATAAGAATGCATCGGGGCCGGACTTCAGGACAAGACCATCCATGCATAATGATTATTCTATGTTTGTGTGGATAACACGAATGCCGCGGTTTCTGTATTCCTATAGAGTGCGAGTTCTTATAGACAGGCATTCTATAAAAAGAGGTGACTGCATTCTGTAAAAAATGCCTTGCAGCAGTGCAACTGAGTAGCGTTACTAGATAATAGATAAGAACGTACCCCGACATACCCACTTTGCCTGTCACTTCCGGGGGGAGGGGGGTGCGTACACCATGAATAACCCAAGCCAAGGAGACCCAATGCAGCAAAGTCGAAGAAAGAACCTCACAGTAAGTCGCAGTGGCAACCGGAAATTAAAGCCATCAATGGGCGCTGTCTGTCGACCAAAGACACATCAACGGCGATGGTTGTGACCATGATGTAGAATTACTAGGAGATACCATGATCGTGTGTAGTCTGAAGGGTTGCAGAGCGTTCTCAAGCGGGTGGTCGGACAAGAGAGGCACGTGGAAGATGCAGTGGTGCAGTCAAAGTAAAAAGTAACCATCAGCAAGATTCAGTACCTGGTCCGTTTGTTTCTGATTTGCATGAGCTCGTTGCTAGTTTTCCGGGTGGAATTTGGGGCGCTGGTCAACACCACCTACATATCTGTTTTGATGCGGTCAGCAAGATGGTTGAATCGAGATTCTTCGTCTGTGATCGGCGAGGTGGGAAACAAACTGCAAACACCACGCCGGGCCCCAGCGAATGTATTCCTTCGCGGAGATCCGATTGGAACCGAGGATCGCAACAATGGATTTCCGGCCGTGCCGTGTGAAGCGCTGGAGCACGCTAGACTGACCGGATCCCGCAGACAGGTGATGATTGAGGGTGGGTGGTGGATTTAGAGCAAGTAGGGCACAGCTTATCTTGAAGGCATTAATGCATTGTGAGCTCCTCGCGGGATGCACATTGCATGTTGGCTAACCTTCTTTTCGGGCAGAGCTGGCTTGGGGAGCTGTACCGATGGCTTCCTGTCGAAATCTTTTCGAGAGGCTGCTCATGTGATGCGAAACGGTTCGTTGTTTTTTGGTTAAAAAAGCTGCAAGTCATCATGGGGCATCATGCAAAGAGAGGGCGTGGTTAAGGTATACTGAGTAGTACTTAAGTATGTATCACGTGACCGTCTCGGCGCTATAGGCTGTATGGATTTTAGTTGCTTTTTCCTGTCACTTCAACCCATGGTACTTTGGAGCGGATTCCTTCTCTCCTTCTGCATCACATCCCTCACTGTTTAATACACTCTAAACAAAGCCCCGAAGCTAGTGATTTGGACAGAGTCTTGAAGTACTTAAGTACGCAGGTACTATACTCGGTTGACCTACTTAAGTATTGAAGGTAGTCTTGGAATAGGTGTACTCATGCATAACACCTAGTTGGCGACAACTATTGAAAGTTGATGTAGTACCGTTTCTTTGGGCGTCCAAGCTCCATGCTGGAGTTCGATCTCTTGCAAATGAGACACCAGAACACCGAAGTCATCGTGGGGTGGCGACTAGATCGTTCTCATGATTTACCAAAGTCCGCAACGAGAGGGGCACAACAAAAAGAGCCTACTTTCCGACCATACTTCGCTTCAATATATCGCTATACGCATTTTCATCGAGATTAACTTTTGGCATTCTAGTAAGTACCTGGGTACCGTTCGAGCAAAAAGAAGCGAAGCTGCAAAATATCTCCAATTCGTGATGGTGAAGATACTACCCGTCACCCTAGCAACCCTTAGCCACAACATGTCTTGGCAGCGAAAGGAATCTCTTCGTAGCACACCTAGTATTCCCAGAACAAATTTATGATCGATCTACATTTCTGTTCTGAATTTTTGTACCATGTGGCCAGTCTCGTTTCCACTTTATAAGGCTTGATGGTCTTGGCGTTTCGGGGTCTTCCACGCTAATCTCACGATCCCCTTTCCAAATCCGCGTCGCGTTCGTGTACGATCATAGCTTCTACAGACAACCTTACATCGAATAGTAATGATTAGTCTCCATGGCTATGGGTATGCTTCTCTGCCCAGTCATGCAATGCTGTGTGTTATCTGCTCAAACTAATAAATGTCGTCCTCACGGATAAGAAGGTTATCATGATTTCCCCCAAGACTGCTACTCACCTTTATGAGGTGGGAAGCCACACATCGCCTTTCTGTGGCAGTTCGTCAAGCTTCTTAAGTGAAGCGGATTTTGAGTGATTCGAACCCTAGCTATCCAACCAGCTCCAAAGCTTAGCTTGCAACATTCTGCTGTCTTTCATCCATACCAAAAGCCTCGAGTTAACACTCGTTTTACTTCACTGCACTCAGAGCTGCACACTCATAGTGATTTTGATCTGGGAAACATTGCGAACTTCAAGTCGAAAATAGACGGTCTAACATGTAGGTGCATGTTATCCGGGATCAGTCTAACCAGCTCACCACCGGCGAAGAGTTCCTTCTCAAGTTTCTGGCTAGCAATCGGGTGGCGTGGCCGTTGGCGCCGGTGTTCGGAAGCGGCCCGTAGCGGCGGCCCGCCCGGCTTGTGCTAAGGCAGACCTGTAGGATGGACGCATAGTTTGCTGAAAGCTGACCGGGGCTGGGCAACATTTGCAGGTCGGACTGATATTGCTAGTCCGACGTCTTCTGAATCCATCCGGCCAGTCTACTTCAAAGGCAGGTGGTCTGAATCTGGCTGGTCTGCGAATCTGTGTATCGACTGGCAGCTGGACTGGTCGCTTCGGATTCACCGATTGGCGCTCTTCTGTCGGATCAGAATGTGAGAATAGATTCTGCTTTAGTATCCTCGTGTGTACGAATCTTCTAGTAGGTGGATTTTGCTCTGTTACTTTTTAGTGTTCTCACGTCTTGGTCAGGTGATAGAGCGTTCGCCCCGTCAGCATCCGTAATGAAGGATGCTACACGGGGCCTCGGGAATATCGTTCTCATCTAGAGGGACCAGCATGGTGAAAGACCATTTTCGAACAAACTGAGTTTGTGGGCCCCAGAATCACAGGAAGAGTCGAGCATGCCGTGGAATACCGAAACCCCGTCTCATCAACTATCTATCGTTTTGTAGGAAGGGTGAAAGTCTTTCTGCCGAATTTGGCGGACTCTTGCCTATAAGACATGCTTTTCTCATGAGTTGAGGAGTTGGGAGCTTCTCTTCTACACCTTGGTCGGCGCTATCCGAGTCTTCGGATATGTCCGGTAAGCAGGAAACTTTGGCGAAATCTTGAATAACATAAGATTTCGGTCCGATTTCAAGAGGGGAAGAGAAAATGAGTACGACCACCAGATTCATCGAATTTCCACGTTCGTGACATGGGAGTTGATACAGTCAACAGGAGAGGGTGTTTCCTTTCTCCTGTTCAGTGGCACACCTTTCCTCCAAGTCACTATCAACCTGGGCGACAGTGGGGCGCCTGTCCCCCACGACATGATCAAGGGAAAATTCCAGACGATGGAGATAATCTTCATGATAGTTTACAAACAAATAGCGATGGCAGCGAAAGAAAGGTCTTGGGTATGTACGATCCTTCGCTTACGTGAATGCTTCTTCCCGCCCGCCCGCAGTGCTTTCGTTTCTGTTTTTTGGACTTCGTACATAGCCTAGAGATTCTGATTTGGTGGCCGATCCATCCATGTTAACTGATCCAACAAATTTACGAGCTCGCCGAAGCGTGACAAACAGTTCCACAACCACCCTGACTCTTGCCGCCATGCTTTTACATCTCTTAACGCGGGAGGTGGGTGTTGGGTGATCGGTTGGGTGGAACTGATTTTGCGAGTTGTGCCTGGATTTTGTTTTTGCTCATGGCCTGAATGTTATGATATAATTGGCTTAAAGGGGTTTCATTTATGGGTATTCAACAATACTCTAGGCAGAATAACGACCTGTTTTCAGGCAAATTATGAACCCAATTTATTTGAAGACAGACAGACAACACTCACCCCGCATTATCCTTTATCCAAGTTTAACGTCAGTCAAGTATCGTCGTTTGCCTGTTTGGCGTCAGGAATTTCAACACCCCTGACAGCTCACATATGCTGTCATCAGTATTAGTTTTCGAACGGCAGCGGGAGTTCTCAATGGCTACTGCCGGTGGATGATCATCCCGATGTTTGATTTTGTATTGCTCCCCTTCTGCAGCAATGACTTTCACTACAGATTCCTTTTTATCATCTATCTCTGTACTGGAACGTGTAGGAACATGAGATTCTTTATTCAGTATCTGGCGATTGTATAATGATGACGTTCCCTAGCTCTTCTCTCTCTCAGAACGACACCGCGCTCAGCCAACGTACGCCTTCTGCCACCCATCGTTCAGATTCAATTGCTACGTATGCTGCGAGATATGATAGCTATCTACTGTCGAGTTTACTCCCCACCGAGGCTGCCAAGTCATCGAGTTTCCGCATCAACTCCATCCATTCCAACCATGTTATAGAGTGTGCGACAAAACTAGTCTCTGGAAATCCAAGATGGTTGCCAGGCCCGCCGCGTTTCAATATTAGTCTCCAAAAAGCTATTTTCTACTCATATGTTCAAGATATGCGTGAATAGCGCGAGGACGCAGGCGCTGCCAAAGATATCAATGCAAAGGGATTGGGTCATCTATGCAATCTTCTCTATAGCTAATGGCCGCTTAGTAACACTGAGAGCAGAAGCGTACAGACCTACAACATCTTCGCCCGGTGTATGCTACTGAGCCCAGGACTTCAAATAACTTCATCCTTCAGGAACACACTGGTACTGCCTTGCGATGACCTACATAATCGCACGAGCTCCAAAGATATTCATCATTTAAAACACGCCAATGGAGAGCGGAGATCGGCAGGGCTTTGTGGCATTTTGTATACGAGACATTACAGTCCATAAGTTCCGAAGAAGGGTGCGAGCACTGGCGCCACATATGGGTTTTTATGATTTATAGTCTAGACAAACTTTGTGAAGAGAAAGGCGACAATCTGTCTATGCCGGATCCATATTTAACAAAGCATATCTATGGAAAATAGGCTCATCAAGAGCCTGGAAAGGTCCAATGGAACTCCTTGGCGGAGCCGTTTGCACAAGGGTGGGATAGCGGTACGCTGATGTAGACCAATTCCAAGTGCCGACAGGTATCTAGTTCTTAGTTATATCGAGGAATTTCGATATCATCGAAGAAATCGATGGCAAAGATTTTCTGTTTTACTACGGAGGGACTTTGTGGCTAATCGTGGAAGTCTATCAGCATGAAGCACGTAATTGGTTCGGTATGGAACAGCAGCGTCATGATCGAACACGACAGAGCGTAGTGACGAGCTATGGCGACGGAGGTAGGTAGAGCGAGGTAGAGCGAGGTATAGAATGGATGTTATATTAAAGGGCGGTGTGTAATGTTCGATGGTGTTGCGGCTCCACAATGGGGCTAGTGCAGCGCCACTGGTATGGCAGCCAATCATATACAAAGAACGAAGCCAACTCGGACGTCTGTGCACAACCTTGGAAGACAACGGTGGGGCAAATAATGCGGGGCAAAAACAACAACCAGCGGTTACCAGCCATCAGGAGTTGAGGGGGATGTGAAAGGTTAGAGTGAATGCCAAGAAAAGTCTGAGGGTTGGAGAGGAGCCGTTTTTCAGACACTTTGGGAGCAAGTTTCAGCTCCTCTTCCACCTGGAAAAAATCTCACCTCGCACAGGGCAGAAATGCCTGCTAGGTGCTTGAAAATAAAGTACTCTAAGATTCATACCGGGAAGGGAAGGAAACTAGCCACAGTAGGATGTTTATTACGCAATGTTTAACAGCGCGTGTGTTATGATAGTAGGCTGTTTTGTATATTCAACGACTACCTAGTAAGTAACCGTCATCAAAACAATTGAGCGATCCATGCGAGTCGGGATCAGCCTGCAACGGCTCACTAATCTGTCAATCGGCTGCTTCAGCGGTCGTCGTAGTCACCCGCAGATTAATTGCCACAGAAGCATTCATTCAACCGTCATTTAACCACTCGCCAACAGCCTTCAAAAGACACCATTTTTCGTATGGTATATATTCATGTCCTATTAGCCAGAGAGATGGTCGAATTTGCCTCTTTACTACTTCCTAGGAGGTATCTGTGCCTGCGCAGGGGGCACTCTCGAGTGAAAACCGTCCCATGAACATTCCTTTTTTTTGGAGGTCCACGGACCAGGTATTTGTTGTTAACTGTCGAGCGAATGTTCTTTCTCAAAATACGCATTGACCAAGAAAGAGACGTTTCTCTTCATTACAGCTTCAAGGAGCATTCTCTGTTCGAGGCCCGTCAGTAGCAGGTAGTGTGATTGAAGCGCGTAGAAGTAACCCACCAACTCAATTCAACTCCATTGAATTCTGGAACCTAGTACCTGGTTCTTTCAGGTACCAGATACTTACCTAAAAGTACCCTCTTGCTGCTGTAGATTTCATGAAAGCCCATAGCCCTCGTCGTCTCTAGACGAAAATAGTGGAGGACAAGCAGGTCGTAGTCAGAGTTGAAAGAATATGAAGCGCAAGGTTCGTCCTACCTAACACTTTTAGTACTATGTTTCTTGTGTGCATACAACCCACCAACATCACAACACCCAGAGTGCAACAAGTCAGAAGCATCCTCAAGCATCTCAACTAAAGCACCCACACTCCAGTGCGTCAGAACCCTGCGCGCCTCCGCTTTCGACCACTCTACTCCCTCCGTGGTGTCGGTGCCCCGGCACTTCTCCACAGACCCGTCGAATCAGTTTTGTCGTTGTTTTACCCAATCTCGTGTGTCTGCGGCACCGGTCGTCGCCTGTACTCTTCCTCCTTTAACCGTATCCGCAGAGAGAGCGAGCTACTTCTTTTTGTTCAGCATCCAATCCTTCCACGCCACTGCTACGACAAGAAACTTTCCTACATATCTACATACCCGACGAAAAGACCACCCCCCAAAGGATCTCTGGAGATTGCGAGCCCTCCACCGCCGCTTAACGATGGCAATTTATTCTCTCTCTTCCTAGCCGGATCAACAATTCTTCAACCGAATCCGACTCGTGACTCAGAATTCAGCCATTGAGACGCGGGTAAGGCCGGATCTCAGCGGAATCTACTCCTACCGTTACGACTTGTTTACCTCGATATCCCAGTCAGTATTGTTTACCATTGCATAATGGCAACGGGATTACCAGGGAGGCGGGCTGTTAGTGGGAGCGCAGCAACCCTTGCGCCTCCAGCAAACGAAGAACTTACTCGAAGGGCCATGGAACGGAGCCCCAGTATGACGATGCGAGCTGAGAAAGAAGACCTGAAGGAAGCTGCGGAGGAGAGTTACAACGTTATCATGGATTTGAATTTGGACGGGAGAGTTCGTTGGGTCAGCCCCTCCTGGGATACTGTAATCGGGTATGGAGACGTTTCCCTAGGTTTTAGGTTTCAACGCCTCTGACCTGTTTATTTCACAGGACCCCAAGAGATGCAATTCAAGGACAACCAATCTCGGATCTTTTAGTGGATGATAGGGATGCGTTCCAGAGAGCGGTGGAAACAATGAAGGGTGACGATTCAAGAAGCTACAAGCTCCGTTTTGCGGTAGCAATGGGATCAATGTCGAAGCTCACCAAAGACATGTCAAGTGCATTTTCTCCGTCATCAGAGATTGAAGCTTTTCAAATGGACGAGATTCCCGACCAACAGACGACTTTAACGCTTGAAGGACAAGGTATCTTAATTTACGATCGTGCAACTGGCGAGCCTAGCCATGTAAGCCCCGTATAGAAAGACCACATTAAAAGCGCGGTTCTGACAATTGGGTAATCAAGACAATGTGGGTCGTGCGTCCTTTTGTGGAGCCCACAGAAATCACCATCGATCTTGCACCTGTTTTAGTCGAGTCATTGGGTGTTGGTGCGGGAATGTTGGCACGGTACCTAACGAGTCTTGCCGAGCAGGGTGCGGTCGATCCAGGGAACCATCCACCTCCTATGCCAGTACTGTGTCGGATCTGTGAAAGGCAGATTCAGCCTTGGTGGTTCGAGAAGCACTCCGAGCTCTGTATGTTGGAGCATAAGGCAGAGAGCGATGTGCAGCTCTGTCAGGAGAATCTTGGGATGCATAGGCAAGCTATAGTCAAGATTTTGGATGCCATGGAACGGCGAACGGCGCGGCCAGTCTCCGGAGAGCTTTCCTTGCCTCCTCCTCCAATCGAATACCGTGGACTCCCAATTGGACCTTCTTCGACTTCGTCCTCGGGTACTGCTTCCCCAGGCACGCCACCAAAATCTAGGGATCACTCAGCATCCGGTTCCAGATCACGTTCATTTCCTGCTCGTCGACCCCTTGTTCGAATAGTTGAATTGTTGCTCGACCTCTGCGATACCGCTATAGAGATAAGCACTCCTGCCATCAAGGAAGGCTATGGAACATCAGAACCAGGGATGTTTCGCACCCAGTCCCCTGAGTCAGAGGCGCGAATGAATCAAGTGATGCAATGGCAGTCACCAACTACAAATACCCTAGACGAGGAAAAAGGCCTGGCCCAGCTATGCCAAGATACTGAAGCTGTAGCGAGGGCGAAGGTTGACGCTGTGATTCGTCATCGAAATACTATAGAGTATTCAGAAAGGATACGCCTAGAATTTAGTATGCTTGTACAGGATTGCATCGACGAAGCATTGAAAAAAGCACCGGAATCCCCAGACGACGATCTTGAAGACGATTATAGTAATGCCTCAGATGATGGGGATGAGTCGATTTTTGAGGATTCCTTCGGCGGTGCCATGCAGAGGAGTAACAGCACGCTGACCGAACCGGGAGAAAGATTGCGGAGACATTCTTCGCCGGCAGTTTCAGGCACCTCCAGTCCCATGGAATGCTCTACCCCGAAGTCCCAGCATAGCCTACGCAGGACTGGCAGTCGCAGGGCGAGATATAGCCACCGTTCAAGCATGCAATTCGACAACGAAGGCGCCGACAGTGATACGAGCGCGAAATCCTCCCTGGCTGCAGCCATAGGGCAGGCATCGACAGAAAGCCCCGTTTCTGACCATGAGTTGACAGCTAGATTTAGCTCCCGAGATCACAAAAGGCGTAGCGCATTTCAACCTACGAGTAGTTCTCATTCACCAAAGAGACAACAATCTCCTACCCGTATCCCCCCATCCTCGTCGCCTCTACGAATTTCGAAACCACGACCATCCATGTATGAAAGTATGCCAACGCCTATCACCTCACCTTTGCTCTCCACCGGAGATTTTTCTCCAGCATTGGAACACAATTTTCATCATCGACGGCAATCTTCCGCGACATTGTCTGACCAGGTTAAGTCTGGCACTCCGTCCTCACCTCGACTGTCGGGCGTGAATCCGTCTCAGCAAAACCGTGCTGTGCCGCCTTCAATAAAGGATTTTGAGATTATCAAACCAATCAGTAAAGGTGCTTTTGGGAGCGTCTATCTGTCCAAAAAGAAATCTACGGGGGACTATTTCGCCATTAAGGTTTTAAAGAAAGCAGACATGATTGCAAAGAACCAGGTAACCAACGTACGAGCGGAGAGAGCAATAATGATGGTGCAGGGAGAGAGTGACTTTGTGGCCAAACTCTTTTGGACGTTTGCCAGTAAAGACTACCTCTATTTGGTCATGGAATACTTGAATGGTGGTGATTGTGCTGCACTAATCAAGGTTCTGGGAGGGCTTCCTGAAGAATGGGCCAAGAAATACATGGCGGAGGTTGTCTTGGGGTTGGAACACCTGCATAGTAGGGGGATAATTCACCGGGACCTGAAACCCGATAACCTTCTCATAGATCAAAAGGGTCACTTGAAGCTTACTGATTTCGGACTATCAAGGATGGGATTGATTGGACGACAGAAACGAGCACAAACTCAATCGTCTGAATCTACACCAGACTTATTGAAGCAAGGTCCCTTCTCCCGATCTAAATCAATGGGGTCTTCCCGCTCAACGTCGTTTGACTATCCTGGTGCCAGCTCGCCTTCGATTACGCCGTCAATTGTGCCAGATAACAATGCTCAGCTAATTACACCCTCCTACTTTAGTCTCAATAGAGAGGGCACGTTAAGCCGCGAAAGCTCGCTGAGGCGTTCCTCGAACCCCCGGAGTGATAGTGGGACAGCTGAACATCTGGCGACAATGTTACAGAACTTTAATTTGAATGATCCAGGAAATTTCGGTGCGATCGCCAGCCGACGGGCACTAACTGGTGACGATGATGCGCAGAGCGAAAGTAGTACATCAAGCGACTTCAGTGCACTTGGCCTCCAACATGTGACTTCTCATACGAATCAAAGTCAAGTCCAACAGGCACCTCCATCGATGATGCCTCCGCAGTTAGCCTTGTTCAACCCGGAGGACAATAACAACCGCAAGTTTGTCGGCACGCCGGATTATCTTGCGCCCGAGACAATCAGCGGGACTGGACAAGATGAAACTAGTGATTGGTGGTCATTAGGATGTATCTTGTTTGAGTTTCTATATGGGTATCCTCCTTTCCATGCAGATACACCCGAACAAGTATTCGAGAACATTCTAGCACGGAAGATCGATTGGCCTGATCCAGACGAAGACGATGCTTCACCGGAGGCGAAAGACATTATGAATCGACTCATGTGTACGGACCAGATGGAGAGGCTGGGAGCCAATGGTGCCGAGGAAGTTAGAAAACACCCGTTTTTCGACGGCCTTAACTGGGAAACATTGCTTGAGGAGGAACCCCAATTTGTACCAACCCCCCAAAATCCGGAAGATACAGAATATTTTGATTCACGAGGGGCAACATTGCAATCTTTCGTGGATGAGTTTGATGATCAGTCGACTCCTTCCTCTACACCTGGTGCAGATCTTCCCGAGAGACCTCATGATGCCGTATCTCGCGTGAGGAAAGAAATTAGCTCGAGCAAGCGTGGACTCATCCCACTTTCGATACCCCCCCACGTTCGTGAAGGCAGGAATCGAAGGCTGAGCGAGCCTGTGGCTCAAGATGATTTTGGAAACTTCGCTTTCAAGAACTTACCGGTTTTAGAAAAGGCAAATAAGGATGTAATCCAAAAATTAAAGACAGAAGCATTGAAGTCTACGCCAGCATTGGCTACTTCGAACCCTTCATCGCCACTCGAGAGTAGCCCAATCTCCACCAAACCTCTTTCTAGAGCATTGTCGAATTCCTCTGCGAAGAGTGGCGGAAAGCGCCCCGTTTCACCCTCAAACCATCTTCACCAGTCCACTTCTTCTTCAGCCCGAGCGTCACAACCATCGTCTCCTCTTTTGTTGTCCTTCACTGCAGGCTCGGGGGATAAGAGAAAGACATCAACTGCCAGCGCATCGTCGAGCCTTTCGCAACAGTCCAGCGCAAGTTCCTTGCAGCCAGGTCCGGGTCCCTTCGTTGACATTCCCCGCCTATCTACAGGTGTCATGCCTATGCCAATGTCAGCCCCATCCCCAATCAAGATGCAACCGAAGATGTCAGTACAATCTACCGCGGCTACCTCAATGTCAATATCACCGACTAGAAGCTCGCACGACAAACCATCAACGAATACATCTCAGCCATCGCAGAGGCAACCAACTGGTGCCAATCCGAGGGTCCGGTCGCTCACGATTGGCTCGGCAGACGGCGAAGCGACTTCTGTGATTGATAGCTTCAGGCAGCAGCAGAAGCGGCGGAGCCAAGTTTTCGACATGTCACCTTCTTCATCTGATAATGAGGAGGTTCGTAGCAGTGCACTACTTCGAGTCCAGCGGAGACGGCAAAGTGCGCGGCGGATGTCAAACATTAGCTTTCAAGATTGCCCGGTATACAGACCACTCGATGTACTTGGTGAGAGATCTTTCGCATATATTTATGACTAGTGCTAACTTTGTTGAAGTTTGCGAGGATCATCCGGTTTCGAGAATGGTGATGGAGCGTCTCTTGGAGAAGCTAAAATGTCGGACCATCATGGTTGAAAACGGCGCAGAAGCAATGCGATATGCGATGGGTGAAGTGAAATGTATACAAAGTCCTCTCTCACCCTGCACGAATGACTTTTTGCTAACAAATGACCCAAGTTGATATCATCTTGATGGAGTTCAAACTTCCCCAGATCAACGGTGAGGATGTGGCTCGAATGATTCGCACGAGCAAGAATCCAAACTCTTCCACTCCGATTGTTGCTGTAACGGGTTATCTTAAGGACCTCTCAGATCCGCAGCACTTCGATGAGTTGATGGAAAAGCCTGCTACCCCATCAAAGCTTATTGATGTGTTGGAACGTCAATGCTTTTGGAAGGCTCCAGCTCAAGAGCGATCCGCTTTCGGAGATAGAAAAGAATCACTAAGCATCCGGGCACCGCTAGATGCTTCGGTCGAACGTGGAAGAATTTCTCCATCCGTTGAAAGGTTCATGTCCAGTGCGAGATCTCGAAGTACTGCTACTGCATTCTCATCTGTGGATGACGATGCGGTGTCGATTGCTAGCAGTACCAATCCCACCAGGCTATCGCGTACGAATGACTGGGAGCGCCTTAATATCGGCTTGGGTTTACCTTCCGAACAAGAGATGCTGAGTCCTAATGGTATGGGCAATACGCCCCCGGTGGGTATACCTATACCGCACCAGGAGATGGGTCCAGCAAGACTTCAGTTACACCCAATGGAGAGGATCCCGTCACCGTTGTCAACGCACGTCAGTACTGGTATGCTTGATAATATTACGCCTCCTCTTCCGTCTCCACCAGATTTGGCTTCACTAGCGCCATCAGTCCATTCCGAACCAGTCTTTGGGGCGCCAGATACAGAGTCTCCAGATGGTAAATTGGTTTCTGTTCTGCCACTGCAGAGATTCCGAACACATCCCCCGGCAGCGCACTCTCTCGAGGAAGATTTTGCGCAGAAACATGTGAAACCACAACGATTCAGCATGTTATTTTCACCTTCCAAGGATATGGAATTATCTGATCAGGAAGAACAATCCTTATCCCCGCCTCTCAAGAATAAGAGCAAAAGAAGTTCCTTGGAAAAGAAAAAAGAGAAGCAGGGCAAACTTCGCAAGGAGGGGTTATTGGGCGAAGAGGCTGATGCCGACGACGAAGATTCCCTAAGTGGCGGAAGAAGGCCCAGCAAAAGCAGGAGCATAGGGGAGATTATCAGGGGGGTAAAACGGAGCCCCCTGGAGATGAAGAGGACGAAGAGCAGTGAGGGGAGAAGATGAAGATAAAACCGAAGATGCCATTGAACCTTATGAATTCCGTGTCCTTTAGGATGTACAGATTATGATTCGATCTCCTGGCGAGGACATCCGAGAAGAATGGAATGGCAATATATGATTATTTGTTACTGTTGTGGCGAAGGAAAGGCGTTGATATGCTTACTTGAATTGGGTTTTTTGTTTATCGGAGATATCTTTTCGTTTCGTTTTATTCTTCGCAATGTCCGAATTCTTTCTTCTTGGTTTGGGTGTTTCTTTTGTTTTCGCCTCGCGCGAGTATGTTGAAGCTGTCAGGATCTCGTGTGTGGATTTACTACCATTCATTTCTTTTTATAGGGTCTTTGCAGGGTCTTGGTTTTTCATGGTTATCCAGGGTGTCTCGTTGAGGTGTTTCAGTCTTTGGCAGTTATTTCGTTTGTTTTTGAAGTATCACCAGTGTATCACCAACGAGAATGCAGTGCAGAGTGAGACGTTGCGAATTGTTGAGGTTGGTGTTGTGACAACTTATTTTGCCCCACTTCCCACTTCGCCTGCCAAGATTTCATGGTTGTCTCGGCCCTAAACCACACAATCACAAATTTCAACCTTTACTCTCTCCCACCTAAAATACAATAGTCGACATTCATGGCGCCATCATTCCAGCTCTCAGCGCTCATAGCTTCCCTCCCGGAGTCCGAAGGTGGAGCATGGGGTCCCCCAGCATCCACCGACTCTTCGCTGAATGAGGTCCCCTACGCACCCTACTCCAAAGCCGACAAGCTCGGCCGCATGGCCGACTGGACACAGGATAGTGGCAAGGACGGACGTGATAACAGAGGAGGACGGCAAGGATACAACCGGAATTACAGAGGTAGGAACCTTTTTGAAAAGCTCTATTGCAGAGATAAACCAAATTGGACTCACCTACCTCTATAGATCAGCAAGTCTACGGTGCCGGTACTTCCAGCCTTTTCTCCTACCAGCATGCTGAAGACGAAGCATCTTTCTCCGTTGTCGACAATACTCGCACATCTACCAAACCGCGTATGGGCTTTGGACGTGGTGGTGGGACCATTTTCCGTGGACGGGGATCCCGTGGTGGGACTCAAAGTAGTCGGGGTGGAGCCGCCAGTGGCCGCGGAGGATTCCAGCGCACTCAAACTGGTCGAGGTGGTCACGATAGTCGCTTTGATTCTCGGGGTGGTCGTGGCGGTCGCGGTGGACGTCGTTTCGGATGGAAGGATTGGGATAAGCCACAGCGTAACCGTGATGCATCCGTCATCATCAAGCCGGAGTGGAAGATGTTGGAAGAGATTGATTTCAACAGACTTGCCAAATTGAACCTGGAGACCGACGAGGGTGAGGATATCGAGGGCTACGGTTTTCTCCATTACTACGACAGATCCAACGACAAAGCCGCTGGTGCAAAAACCGCTGAGCGAAGACTTGCTGTCCAGGACAGGCTATTCTTCAACCCCACGGCTAGCGACGACCCTGTCATCCAGGACCTTGCGCAGAAGGACGAAGCAACTATATTTGCTACTGACTCTGTTTTGTCCATGTTGATGTGCGCTCCTCGTTCCGTGTACCCATGGGATATTGTCATCGTTCGCGAAGGTAACAAGATCTTCCTCGACAAGCGTGAAGGATCTCAAATCGACTATGTCTCTGTCAATGAGAACGCCACCGATCCACCATTGGACGTTTCCGAAGGTAACAAGGACGCCATGAACGCCCCCCAAGCTCTCTCAATGGAAGCCACCTTCATCAACCAAAACTTTGCAATCCAAACCGTCAACGAAACCGCAAGCAAATACGAATTCCCTCAACCAAATCCCTTCTACAATCCCGAAGAGGACAGCGAGCCCCTGGGAAGCAAGGCATACAAATACCGAAGATTCGACCTGAGCTTGAACGAGGAGGAACCAATGCATTTGATTGTCCGAACAGAAGTCGATGCTGTTGTTAAATCCGGCTCCGGCGAGGAACAATTCTTGACTATCAAGGCTTTGAACGAGTTCGACGACCGTGCCCAAGGTTCCGGCGGCGCCCTCAACTGGCGTCAAAAACTCAGCTCCCAACTCGGTGCTGTGGTCGCAACGGAAATGAAGAATAACTCCTGCAAGCTTGCTAGATGGACAACACAGAGTATTCTTGCCAAAGCACACCAGATGAAGCTTGGGTATACCTTCCCCTCCCCTCCTTGCAAACTCATACTTATACTGACATAGGTTCGTTTCCCGTGCCACACCCAAGGATAACAACCGTCACGTTATCCTCGGCGTCGTTTCTTTCAAGCCTAGAGAATTCGCAACCCAGATGAATTTGAACCTCAACAACGGATGGGGTATCGTTCGCACAATCGTGGATATGTGCATGCAGATGCCGGAGGGTAAATATGTTCTCGTCAAAGACCCTAACAAGCCTGTTCTCCGTCTCTACGAGGTTCCTGTAAACACCTTTGAGGATGAGGAAGAGGATGTGCAGGTACAGGGCCCAAAGGAGTAAAAATGAAATGAATGATATACCGATGGTTTCGTTCCTTTGTAGGCAGGGGGTTTGTGGGTTTCTTTTGTTACTGGGGATTTGCGAGTTTGGTATAGTATCTTGTTCGGCTTTGTTAGGGTGTAGATACGATTTGAAAAAAGTTGTGTGCACCGGATAAATAAAACTATGGGATGGATTGGTTGAATGAACCAAGGGAAATGATATCCCTTTGAACTTCTATCCTACCGTCTTTTCTTTAAGAATCCTTAACCGTTTCTGAAACTTCTTCTAAGAGGTCTACAGCTTTTTCGTAATCGAGTTCTCCATCTAGCAGTCTGGAAAAGAGTTCTCCACAAACTATACGTGTGTGACATCCATGACTGAGAAGACCACTAATTAAAACACTACAATCCCATCATCATCTACAACAAAAAAACCCCCGCCCACAATTCCCACACCCCCAAATCCCCCCCTCAAAAAACGCCACAAACTCCCCCCGCCATCAAACCATCCTAACCACCGTCTCCCCTCCCGCATCAACCCAAACCGCCCCATCCATCCCTCTATACCCAATAACATACAACACACACCAAACCAACTCCACCGTCCCACCCCAACAATAAACCCTCACCAAATTCCCCCTCTTTTCCAACACCTCCGTGCTCTCCATAGTCCACCTCCAATTCTCCCCCACCTCTCTTTCGTCTCCAAAAACTCTTCAGTCTCAAGACTCATCGTCACCATCCCCAGCCTTTCTGCGAGTATGGAATCCTTTAGCTGTTTCCAGAAATTGGTCTTATGGATTGGATCTTGCCATGAGAACATGTCGACTTTCCAGTACCCGCGCTCCCAACGCCGGAGAGAACGGGTTTGGGAGGAAAGACGGGAATGGAATTTTCCTTTGAGTTCAGACTCGACGAGGTCATAGAGGGCTATGGGCACTTGTGGGGGGGAGGAGGAGGTTAAGGGTGCGGGGAGGTGATGGTGAAGGGTGGGTCGATGAGGGTGGGGAGGGGACAGATGGGATCGAAGGGTGGTGGTTGGTTTTCGAAAGGCTGGGAGGTGAGTTCTGAGACGCTGAGGGGGGATTCGGGGACTGGGGAGAAGCCGGCGGGGATTTTGAGGGATGCGGCAGTGGGCGCGCGGAGGGCGACGGTTAGGAGGAGGCCGTCAGTGAGGCGGGGGAAGGTAGGGAAGTTGGGCGGGATGGGAACTAGGGTTTGAGGGTTTGGGAGTGGGGTTTCGGGGACTGTGAGTGGGTGAGGAGTTTCTGGGTCTGTGAGTGGAGGTTGCGAGGGTGGAGAGGCTCGTGGAGAGGATTGAGAGAATAGTGGCGGTGGTGGTATGTCGGGCTTATGAGATGGCAGAGAAGACGGCTGTTGTGAGGGACAGGGCGTGTCTGCGCATATGGAGGGAGATGACGAGAGTACTTGAGAGCTCGGGATCTGCGAAGGGGGTTGTTGAGAGGGACGCTGCGGCGGTACCCAAGAGCCGGGAATTTGCGAAGGCAGTCGTTGCGGGGGACAAGGCGTATCTGCGCACACAGACGGTGAAGGTGGGGGTACTCGAGAGCTCTGGATCTGCGAAGGCTGCGAATCGGGGATACTGGGACTTGAACACCAGGAGTCGTAAACCTGCGAAAGGTACTCGTGCTCTTGCTGCTCTTGTGGGGAAGCATAGCTTGACGACTTCAAAGGTGTCCGCAGCACAGTGTATGGCACAAGTACTTCCGGTTTCTGTCGCTCTTCATGATGTTGCGGGTGCGATGACTTCTGGGGTGTATGTAGTCCAGCCTGTTGTACCACTATATCCGGAACTGGGGGAGGCCAAGAAGGTTGATTGGGAGTAATAGACAGCTGTGGTCCGGTGGTTAAGGGAGTCTGCTCTATAAATCGTCAGCTCCGTTTACCCCGAATTTCCTCTCACTGCGGGGTGTAAGAACTAACGCCGAGTCAGCGACCTATTCTCCCTATCATCTAATTTTGCCTTCTTCGTAATCAACAATTTGTATTCCTCTTCGTTGACCCAAAACGCCCGTCTTCGAGGCCATGATATAGTTCCGACATGGATACGATTAGCAGGAACAAAGTTCAGCGTTTGGTTCGCCTGTTCTCTGTATATTTTATCGAATGCGGCCGAGGTGGGGGCAGTGGTATGGACGAGAAACTCGTCTTCCTGTTCATCGTCTTCGAGCGATTCTTTGTCGTCGTTGTCGGGCGGCATCGAACAGTTTGTTTTGTTGTGTCTGTTCTGTGTGTTCTGTGTCGATCCCCGCTGTCCAAGGTCCCTTAATGCAAGTCATAGCGTAAGGCTGCGGCTCAAAACGTCTAACTTAAATCCCTGACTTCCCCACATACCAACACCGCGCCGCCACCGCGATTTGCACTTTCACGAACCCCGCGATCACGAAGAACAGGCACATCCAGCTATACCGACACCCATGCAGGTTTGCTACCATCTATTCCTTCCTTGATGTCTGTAGCTGATCCTCCCAGGCCACTCCCGCAAACGACGAAATGTCCCGTCTCTTTCTCCCTCCCATAAACCGCGCGATGAAGGTTCTCGACCGCAGCTTCTTCCAAAAATCAATCCCTCTCTCGGCAGCACAGATCTTCCAACCCAAAGACATATCACGAGTACGAAAAGAATGTGCGAGCGACCTTCTCCGAGTAAAGCGTGTAGAACTCATGCCCGAGGACCCGGAGAACAAGCCCAAAAAGCTGCTTCTACTACGACCGGAGGTGAAAGCTAATGGTACACCTCACGTCCCTTTCATCAGCGCCGTAATAGCTGGGTTCTGATTAGCACTACTACAGACCTTTCTACCGCCAGCGCCGCAACCCAAGAACTCGTTCGAGCCAACATCATGGAGCTTATACCCTACACCCTCCACATGAACTACACGAACTGGAATTACGACGAAATCATCCAATCCATCCTCCCCACCGACGTCCTCGACGACATCCCCGGTGCATTTGCCCAAGCCGGCCACCTCGCCCACCTCAACCTCCGCGCCGCATACCTCCCCTACAAATCCCTAATCGCACAAGTAATCCTCGACAAAAACCCACAGATCCGTACAGTCGTCAATAAACTCGAAGATGTCGGTACAACCTCCATATTCCGTACCTTCCCCATGGAGATCCTAGCAGGACCAAACGACACAACCGTCGAAGTCAAAGAATCAAACTGTACCTTTACCTTCGACTTCGCAAAGGTATACTGGAACACACGGTTATCACACGAACACGAACGGATAATTGCGGAATTTAAACCGGGAGAAGCAGTCTGCGATGTCATGGCGGGTGTAGGCCCCTTCGCTGTTCCGGCGGGGAAAAAAGAAGTTTTTGTCTACGCAAACGATCTAAACCCAAACTCCTTCTCCGCCCTCCAAGAAAATATAAAACGAAATAAAGTCTCCGCTTTCGTAACACCACACAACCAAGATGGCCGGGAATTTATCCGAAGCAGCATCAAAAACTTCTACTCCCTCCACCTCTCCCCCTCCTCCAACCCCGCCGTCGTCCCCGGCCTCCCCGTAAAATTTAGCCGCACAAAAGCCCTCCAAGGAATCCCACAACCCACCCCAGAACCTCGAAAAATCCCTATCCCCCCAACATTCGCACATTTCGTTATGAATCTCCCCGCTTCAGCGGTAGAATTCTTGGACGCATTCAGGGGCTGCTATCTGGGGTTGGAACATATTTTTGAAGACGGAAAGATACAGTTGCCGTTGATACATGTACATACTTTTCACCGAGAGACACTAGAAAGAGGGGAGGAGTTTGCAAGAGAGGATACTCTGGAGGAGATTGAAAAGTATTTGGGATGTAAGGTTGGAAATAAGGAGACGGAGATAGTGGATGTAAGAAGGGTTGCGCCGAATAAGGTTATGTATTGTGCGAGTTTTAGATTACCGGCTGAGGCGGCGTTTGGGGAGGTAGGGGAGAGGATGTAGAGAGGGGAGGAGGGATGGTAGATTTTGGGATTTAGCTTTGTACTCTACTCTATATATACCATAGAGGGTTCTTAGGCGTTGGGTTGGGAATATATATCAAAAGCATTCATTCCTTCTGAAAGAAGTTCTGGGTCTACACAGCTATATAGACTTCTCATAATCAGGAGAAGATTCAGAAACTGTGGAGGACGATTTAAGAAAAATACACAGTAGAAGCCACGTGGGAGCCGTGGCTCCCATACAAGGACCCATCGGACAGTCACTTTGCCATAGTTCCAATACAATGCTTGATTTCAAGTCGATATGGTATTGAGGCCTTAGGAGCTGAAGCTCTCTGGCTTTTAAACCCTCCCCCAACACCACATTAGCATTTATTCAAAAGGACTTTCTGAACAGCCCTATGTATTGGGGGGAAGTCCTGTTGCCTCCAATTTTTCATAAGCAAGCCACCCTGGTACGGACTTAAGTGTCGATTCTTAGAGCCACATCAAAGACACAGCGATCGCGAGTGCTCTCGTATGAAGGAAAGATCCGGTCATATAACAATCCAACGATCCTAGTTAGTTCATATCCCCAATTGCTCTCCCCTCCGCAATCCCTCAAAAGCGGAGTACCGCTACCTATCGAAGTCATTGATCACAAGCTTCCTATCAAACCCTATCCACCACCACCACCACCACCACCACCACCACCACCACCACCTCACCACACGCAATGCTCACCACCCTCTCCCTCCCCGGCTTCATCCTAACCTCTCCCTACCTCTCCCCCCTCCTCCCAATAACCCTCGGCACCCTAATCGGCTTCACCACCAACCACATCTCTTCCACTAAAACCGTCTACACCCTCCTCCGCCAACCCCCCTTCCGTCCCCCACCCTGGGTCTTCGCACCAGTATGGACAACTCTATACGGAGCTATGGGGTACGCAGCTTACCGGGTTTCATCCACAGCACCGGATAAGCTTTCGGGGCTGTACACTGTACAGTTGGGACTGAATTTCTTCTGGATGCCGCTGTTTTTTGGGAGGAAGATGTGTGTGGCTGCGATGGTGGATATATTGGGGTTGATTGGATGTGTGGGGGTGTTGACGAGGTGGTATGCAGAGGTTGATACGGTGGCGGCGGCGGTGATGGTGCCGTATTTGGTGTGGTTGGGGTTCGCGGCGTATCTTACGGCGGGGGTGGGGGTGCTGAATGGGTGGGATATTAAAGGTGTGGTTGAGAAGGGGAAGGGGGAGGGGAAGGAGGTGTAGATTCGCGGGGGATAGATGCGGGTGGAGTAGGGGTAGTATCAGTGGTTTGGATGGCTGGGGTTTGCGATGAGTTTTGCTTGCAACAGATATATATGTACATAGAGTGGCCCTTGATGGTTTCTATCAGGAGAGCTCTTCTCTGTTCCTATTTGTGCTGTTCACCTTTCCCCTCTCTAACTATACCATCACAATAATTGCTCTTAAAGTCGAATCGATGCGGTCATGTATCACAAACAGTGATTGCTTTCATCAAAATTGTTTAGTAAGTATTCCAGTTTTGAGTTAAGAATTTCATAGCTGTTTATCCAGCTAGTATCATCAAGACTAGATATGTGGATTCAGATTCTTGCCTTGTTAGATGATTACTTCACCATGATCCTGACGCTCCACTCCAGATCTATGTTGATAGCTCTGACTGCAAGGTGTACGAACCCTTGGTTGAACCCTCCTGGTCATTTATTTAAGTTTAGGTACGAGTACGCTTAATCTGATGTCAGTTTCTGGAGGACAGTTCGAGCATCTGAGTGATGTTTTGTGACTGATGCGTTATACCGGCCTTTAGATTCGCAGGAACAGCTGGTCAGTAAGATCCTATAGGCTGTCCAACTCCATGTGCTGAGTATTCCAACTATAGGTGTATTTCAGCTGGGACTTCCTTTAGCCATCCTCCCACAAGCCCTCCGGATCGATTAGCAAGTCTCGTGTCTTATCTAAAAGTGGATGTTCTCTTCAGGATGGAGAAGCATCTGTAGATATTTTTCAAGGCCAAGTTCGAATTCAAAGATATCCAGCTCGAAGTCATATTCGTTGGGCGACTCTTGATAGCACCCGCCTTGCATCCAGCATTAGCACTTCGAATAAGCATTAGAATCAAGATATGTTATACTCCCCGCTCTGATAATTGTAGTTTGCTGTCATTTGAAGACGTTGTAAAGGTTGTAAAGGTTAATTTTGTGGAGCTCCCTTAAACCTTCGTGGCTGCCATCATCAGATGGCACTCTTCACTTGCACCTGTGCGACATTTATCACTCAAGCAGAGAAGTATGCTTGTTTATATAAGTGAATATATAGAGTGCTGCCGAGGTTCTCAGGAACGTGGTGGTGTAGCTTAAGAAAGTGGGACCAAGGATAAATGCTGCCTGGGATTCCTTCCCTTCACATGAGAGCACTCTGCCTTGTCTGCTGTGCGTCATGTCAAGGATCAAGCAGGTACAATTACTCTAAAGTAAAGCATCTGTAAATGGAATTGATAACCTGGAAAAATTGCGAATGGACTGTTGGAAAAAATAATTGCAGAATCCTGTGTGTATAGTACATACTGTATAAGTACCGACAGCGGTTATCGGGGATTGAGACCTGAATTACTCCTTGGTCGTTCGAATACCATCCCCACAATGATGTAGCCAAATGCAGTTGATAATTGCTGGTGCTACATAATCCCTCGTCGAAGAATTTCTGAGATGGTTGCGACACTATATGAATTGGTCTTCTTCAGGGGAGAGAGGGTTGTACCGTCGATGTAACAGACAACTCTTTTGCCGACACGCAAAGAAGCTCCAGCACGATTATACATCCAAAGCAGCCTGCAATTAGGCTGGCTGAATATATGGCAAGACGGCTCTCAACAGATCTTGGTACGCGCCAATATCCTGTTGTCGGACACGACCTCGGTTGGGCGACCGGAGCTTGAATGAGCGAGGCTGGCCAGAATTGGCAATATCGACGGCCTCTACAGATGTCGCTTGAGATGTTAAACATCAACTCTAGATCGGCCCTTGCAGTCAACCTACATACCGGGAACGTGGGATAGTTCTGGTGGTTCTGCCATGAAACAATCCCTTCCTTTTGTGACACTCCGCAGCCGCAATTCCTCTCCATAACCATGTACTCGACTCTGCATAGTGTTACCTCGCAGAGTGTTACCGCCTGACCCCTTCTTCCTTCTCAACAAACACCACCACTCCTCCGTCACCATCGCTTTGGCTCTGTGGAAATTCTACAATCAACAGCCTCTTCTCTTGACTCTATTGAATCGAGTCTCTCCGCCGGTCTATCAGGAGAGCTCTTCTCTATTTCCGTGTGTGCCTCTCTTTCTATCTCTCTCCCTTCCACTCACACTCTGCTCCTGCTCCCCAACCTCCTCTTCCTCCTCTCCTCCTCTCCTCCTCTCCTCCTCTCCTCCTCCTACTCCTCAGTATTATTACCTATAACCTTCATACCTCTCGCTACGAATCATCGTACTATTTTGTTTTGCTCCTCTTCCTTCTCTCATCCCCTCTCATTTCTTCGTCTTTAAGCTTCGTTTTTTACCGATCTCTTTTTAACTCAATCACCATGTCTCGGTCGCGTCGCAGATCCTCCCTTCCTATATTTTTACCGGCGGAATAACGTCCCAATCGCATTGTTTGAAGCCAGTTTGCTCATAGGGTTCGCCGGATAATATCCGTAATGGACCGTTACAACGGAGATCAGGCTCGGGATCGCAGCAGAGGAAGTAGGGAACGCGAGGCTGGGGGAGACATGTCCTATGGCCGTCTAAACACCGAGCGTGATGGATTTGGTAGAGGTAGGGGTAGAAGTCCAGGTGAGCTTTTTCCCCTTTCGTTGAGTCTCTTTCCACAAGGTGCTCTGCGACAACTCAATCCTCAACTCTTGATGTGGTTTCACGTATTATTTTAAGGGGGAAACAAGCACTACTTTTGGTTTCACCACAGCATGTTGACTGAGGCATTATTGCTCTAGTACCACGTCGTATTCGTCGTTCAAGGTCTCCTCCCGCCGGCAATATTGATCGCTATGTCCCCGGTTCTCCGCGCCGTCGCTCGTGGTCCCCTCCACGGCGATTCGACCCTCACCCGTATCCCCAGAATCGTAACATACTTGGCGGCCCAGGCTCAATCGACCGCTATGTTCCGCAGGGCGGGCTTACTGGACCTCCCCCAGCGTCGCTTCCCGACCCCCACAAACTTGATTACTCGGTTACTTATACTTATTTCTCAGAATGGTATTATCAAGAAAACACCAAGAACAGAGAAAAGGAGTCTATTACAAAAGATGAAGTGCAATCGGCGTATGATAGATATAAAGATGATCTGAATGCGCGATTGGCAAAACTATTTGTAATGGCTCATAAAGGTGATGAATGGTTTAAGGAGCGTTATCTACCCGGGGCAAGAGAAAAGGCGAAGGCCAAGATCTTCGAGTATAGAAGGGGGCTCTGGCATAAGTGGAAGGCCCAGTTGGATGCTGGAGCTTTTGATGATGTGGATCGTGAGACCCCAGGTGTTAAGGTTGAGGGTGGGGATGATGTTGTCGAGGAGGTCAACCGGGGAGTCGATGACGGTGGACTGAAACCCGTCTTGTTGATCAAGACCATTAGTCCGACTGTTAGCCGGATACAGTTGGAAGAGGTTGGCCCAATATCTGAACATGTTTTGAGGACAAATGCTAATGGATATACCCAGCTTGCCGCAAACAATCTTCCGGATTTTCACTTTGTCTCTCTTTCAGACCCGAACCCCCTTAAGAAGTTTCACCGAATTGGTTTCATCCTCCTCAAGCCAGTAGACCCAGAAGACCCAGCCTCAGAGTCGGTCCCCGTAGATGAGAATACTGTCGGTCTGTTGAACGGAAAATCTATACATGATGACCAGCACGGTGACTTTGTATGTCATGTCGGTATTCACAATGGACCAACCAACCCCAAAGCTAAGAAGCTTCTAAACGAATACATGAGCATGCCACAAAACCTTAAAAGGGAAGCAGAACTTGTCGAAAAGTGCATTAAAAAGCTTGAGAACGAACTTATGGATGATGAGAATTTGATATATGAATATGACGGCTGGGAACTTATCAAAGACAAAGTTGAGGCGTGGGGTTCCGTCGAAAGAGAAAAACGGGAAACTTCCGAAGAGGAGGGAGAGGAAGGTGCAGACTCGGAGGTTGATTTAAAAATCTTAAAGAAAAAAATCGACCTTGGAGTTGAATACCTGAGACGGGCGTTCAACTTTTGCATGTACTGTGTTTCATCCTCGGATTCGATACATGAGCTCACTAGAAAATGCCCCGGCGGCCACATCCGACGACCAACACCGTTCCCTGACTTTACTGCCGACCAGAGGACTATCAATTGGACCAAGAATTGGCAAGACAAGCTCGAATTGTTTGTAAACCTACCAAATCCGAACGATGAGGACTACGCCGAGCGCATCAAGAAGATTGGAGGCAGAGTTGTTAAGGAGGCTGTTGAGGAAGAAACTCTGAAGTTTGTTAAGCAAGAAGACGAAGGGAAATTTCGATGCAAGGTGTCGAACTGTACCAAATTGTTCAAAGCCGAGGAGTTCTGGAGGAAGCACTTGGACAAAAAGCATACAGAATGGCTTCAACAACTAGAACTTGAGGCATCACTGGTCAATTCATATGTTTCGGATCCGACCCGCGTTCACCCACCAAAAGTCGAACAGAATGCACAAGGAAACTTTCAGGCCGCTGGAATGGGGGGGAACAGAAACCCACCAATGCTTCCCATGGGCTTTCCAGGCGGAATTCCAGGACTTCAGCCTCCACCTGGATTTGCATTCAACGCTGCATTCATGCAAGCTGCGGCGGCAAGCGGTGTTCATCACACCAATGGCAATGGCATGCTAACTGGTGTGGGACCCATTCGGAGAGGTAGAGGTCAAAGCGGTGGACAAGGGCGAGACGCTAGATATGGACAACCATATGCCCGGCCAGATCGTGCACAGAGAGAAAGAGAGCGCGAGAAAAGGGATCGGGAAATGAGGGAAGCACAGTCGAAGAAAGGAGGATCTGGCGGTGGTGGCAATGGCGGTGGAAGTGGTGGTGCTTCAGCCGGTGGTGGACCAGAAGCTGAGTTGGCAGTTATGGGAAGGGCAGTCAAGAGCTACAAGGATCTCGATGCGACGGCTACGGTAAAGAAGGAAGTTGATGAATTGGATTACTGATACTTCAAATGGTGGTGGTTTTTGTGTATTCTATCTGCTAGGTTGGATGTTTATTGATTTCTTTTTTTTCGATTCCTACATCTTCTTTTTGCAAAGGTGTTGCTTGTGTAGTTTCATTATCAGATTCATATTCGTTGTGTTCATTTTCTTTGAATTTATTATCCGGTGTGCCATTAGTTTGAATTAACTTGTTCTCTTATGTTACTTGGACTGTTCTGAACGCTGCAGATCATGGTAATATTGCAATGGGAGGTCGAACTTCAAGTAATGATTCACTCCTCATAACGACAGTAGCATACTCCATAGTCTCATCCACGTCTATTGTCTCTCTGCAACATCCCATCATCGATAGCCTCTTTTAATCCACTCGCACAGAAACTGTAACACGGGGTTGTAATGGGAGTTCCCTTCTCGTCGAATAAAGAATTTGGAGTAGACGAAGAAGGGAAGGAGGAAGAGGAGGTTTATATTCTCGAGGGTGATAGGGGGGGCCGGGGGAAAGGGCAACAATAGTCTCAACTCTTGAGACCAAGGTTATAAAATTCGGGTGGTGGGGGGAGAGAAGTAAAGAAGAAAACATAAACAGACAAAAACATCACCATCATAACTACAAAGATTGTTGCTAAAAAAAGGAATCCCCAAACTTTCCCACTACAAAACACAGCAAGCCTCCTTCAGACCCTTAAACCCCATCAAGCAAAAAAAAAAGGAAAGAAAAAAAGCAAAAGGTAAAAAACATGAGAGAAAGCTGCGAATGGGTAAAACAGGACGTTGACGATAATGTAGTTACACAGCACCCACCCACTTCACCATACAAGATGGATTGACAGACAGGATTGCCCCCCCCCCCAACTCGTTCTGTTCCGCAAATATTTCAAACTTATAACGCCCCCATTTAAAAGAAAGGAAAGAAAAAAGATGTCACAATCCTTAACGGCCGACAACACCACCGCGTTGAACCAGCCCGTCAAACATCCGCAGCCGGCCCTGCATAACCCCAGACTCGTCGCCATACTCCGGCATACCGATGATACCTCCGGTCTGCATGCTCGGCGGAACACCCGGAGCGGCCTGTCCATTTGGTCTCGAAGGCGACGGACGACGAAGATGTTTCTCGTGAAGCGCATCCAGAGGTGCACCAAGGATCTTATACTGTGACCATTCGATATTCGGACACTTATAGATCTCTTGTGGTTTTGGAAGTTCCTTCCCGGCAAAGATATTCGGTTTCTTATTGTTGTCGGAACCGGAGTTTGTACGACTTCCGCGACCCCGCGCCTTCTGGCTCTGAATAAACTCTACAAACTCTAACGGCTCCTTCAGCGCTGCTTCTCGCATCTCTTCAAGACTGTGGATATCGCGTTTTGCTCGGTCGCGCTGGAGCATCAGTAGACGGAGGGTACTGCGGAGCGCGATTCCGTCGGCTGATAACCCGCCGGGGTCGGGAACTGGTACGTCGCTTGTTATTGCTGTTGCTGTTGCTGTTGTTGCTGCTGGGGTTGTGCCGGATGTTTTTGTTACCGCCACCGCCGCTGCCGTCGCTGCCGCCACAGAAGAAGTGCGTGCGCGTTCTCGCTCCCGTTTCTCTTCGGCGTCGTGTTGGCGTTGGAGAATCCGGACTTGTTCTTTGAGTTCTTGGAGCTGCCGTTCCCGGTCGCGGGATTTGCTGGAGGTTTCATTGGTGTTGTGCATATCGCTCAGAGGGGCTAGGGGCGGAGATGGCGGAGGTTTTGGGGACTGACTTGGGCTCGAGAGGGGGGAGTAGGTTGGTGAGGGTTCGAGGTCAAAGGTTGGTGGGGAGAGTGGAGTGAACGAATGGGCTCCTGGTGGTGAAGGGAGCATGGTGAAGTTCTCAAAGGGGTTGTCGTCGTCGGTGGTGGATGAGTCGGAACAAGACGACAACCATGAGTCGGTTACGATTGCGGGAGGCGTGGAGGGGCGTATTTGAGCCACGATTGAAAGTCTTTTTTTTTGTTTGTCTTTGTTTTTTATTTTTTGTTCGGTCGTTAATGTGCGGGGATGCGGGGAGAGGGAGGCGGGGTGAGGTTGAAGGAACGGTAGAGAGGGAGAGGTGAACGAGTGAGTTGGTTGGCCGATTGGTGATGGTGGTGGTGGTGGTTGGAGGTTGCTGCTGCGTGAGGGGATGTGTGGTGTGTTGGTTATGTCGAGAGATTTTAGATAGCTGGTTAGTACGACGGGATGATGACGATTCCACTTTCATTCAACTCATAGGAACAGGCGCTTGGCAACAAGCCAGGCTTTGCGGGAACAAGAGAGCGAGAGCGCGCGAGAAGGGGGTGGAGACCTCTAGAGAGTCAACTCTTACGCGTCCAATGACTCCTTCAAGCAACACAACAATTCATGAAATGTTGGACCGACAACCCTTACTTTCCAAACGCCGTGCAGAGCGCAGTAGAGATCTCTCCATGCTAAAGTAACCGCTACAAGAGAGAAGTTTTTTCCAACCTGCAGGTAAAATAGAGTAGCTATGGTAACCTATACTGATATACATACTACTTAAACTCAGGATCGATCGACTTCATGCACCCCCGTAGCAGAATGGACAAAAAAGCAAGGGTGCCTGCTGGCTAGACAATGAAAACACTTGCATCGAGATAACTGGAGCCAACTTCTTTTTCTTTGGGTATCTTTTGGTTCGAAAGGAGAGATCCCGTTGAAGCTGTGATCCCCATCTATCTGCAAGGAGCTCCCACTTCCCAGTAACTTGACCTAGCCGCTTCGTTCGGAATGCCAACAAACAGTTCCTTCAATTCATTTATTCTGTACGGTATGGGGATTCTTTGTTCACGATATATGCAAAACCCGAGCCACCACCCCTCCCCCACAACTGTCATATGATTCCATTGACAGGCTGATATCCTTGTCATAAATGATATCCGTTCTTTGTATCATTCTATGCCAAAGAAAGGAACCCGTATATAGAGTACACTGTCAAAAACTCGAGATAACCCGTTATCGCCAGGTCGTAATTCATGGTCCCCTCCTTCACCTAGAGTGCATTCCAGCTTTAAGCTGGCACGTTCATGGATGGTAGAAATTAACGTGAATTCCTAGTAAAGTTTCTCTAGAAATTTCCGCCATTGTGCTGGCGATTTCCCGCAAATAACGGTTACTTGATGACATATTCAATCCACCGTCTCCACCTAGTGACGTTAACAAAACTTGCTTGGTGGTGTCTACGAATGGGAATCCCATTTTAATTCCTCCCAGGTTAGCAGAGAAGACGGTATGAAGTACGGATTGGACTGTCACCCAAAAAAAAAAAAAAAACTTGAAATACCGAAAAACCCCTTCATCGGCCGTTTCCTGCAAGAAACGGCAGTTGGTGCAACTCCCGGGGTACGCTCGCAGGATACCGCGAAGCCCATTTGATATCGAACTAGTACCAGAGCACACAATCACCGTTGACTAATAGCAACAAAAAAAAACCTCAGAAGACTACGGAGAGGTGTCCGAGCTCAGGCTGGCTTGGAAGGGTCAGGGTGTATGTAGCTGCTGCTGATGCTGCATTCGCATTGTGGGTTTGAGGGAAGAAGATAGGCAAAATGTGGAGGAACGCTCCGCCTCACTACTGCAGTGAGTTACATATGTTAGGTTGGTTCCATAGTTCCACAAAGCCGGATGCAAGGGAAGTGTATGTAACGTAACATCGGGGAACTTCACATTGAATTGCTACTAGGACTGACTTGAACCTATTGGTTCGTTCGAATGGCTATTGTTGCCAAAGAAACGTGGAGACACGAACGATGATGGTGCGTGAGACAAATAAGCTTCCACTGGCTTTCAATCAAACTGACGATATACCGGTATGCCTTTCTTAAGTTTTCCCCGTGTGTCCCAAAGATCAGAAGCGAGCCGCGGCTTAAACCCAATCCATTGTAGCGTAGTGCTTTTTTTTTTTTACCGAGGAATGTTTTGATATGTGACCACGGGTCCCTGCTGAAGTTGATTATATTCACGCCTTGAATCACCTAATGAATACAGAGAAGCTTTATAAGGCGCGGCTCCACCTTACAGAACAAGCACTTTGCAAACTTGGAGATTATGCAATTCCTCTCAGCATTGTGCGGTTTGTCGTCAGCCAGTCGGATCGAAACTTTCAACTCGGATCCGGATTCAATGAGAGGCAGGTTTTTAAGTCTCACTTATGAAGGAACTGTGGCAAAGTTACTAGGCTATGCGCCCTTCTATGTATGTGAGCCATAAGTTCTCGCGATGGTCTGTATAGTCTTAGTTTACGGATGACGCTTGTTGTCTGTGGTTTCGTTCCGGAAGTTAAGTTACCAAGGTTCACCGTTGCTCACGAGACTTGATAGCTCCTGCACTGAGGTTGGAATTTACGGATGTCAGCATTCTTTAGATGTTTTGTCCAGACGTAAAACGATGGAAATGATATATCTTTGGCTGGCAGTTTAGTCTGGAGGAATCCAGAAATTCAAGGCGGTGATTGATAGGAGCTTCGGGGTGGCCGGCAGTAAGTTTAATACATCGATCGCGACTTGATAATAAAGTAGGTAAGACAATGTATTAAACGTGCATAGCCACGCGGGCCCGTACCACAACCCGTGGAGCAGCCACTTTAGTATAGTACTCTACCTTATTTTCAATGTTATTTTGTGGTTACTGAAGGAAGGAATTAATCTAGTTATGAGATATGCAGACGCCTTCTATGATCTATTTTGAAGAAGATTTGTTATTTCTTATGACCATAAGTGCTACTCACAAGTCGCAGATGAGAAAAAATATACCTAGTCCGCAAACTTCAAACATCCCCGAGATCTTTTTCTGCAAGGAGTTCCAATGAAACTCCGAACGTTTGACTCACCATGCGCAAACTGATCCTTTTCGCCCGTTTAAGTTGTGTGAGGATGCACCTGAGAAGATTGAGCAGCGCACGGATAGCAGTGTAACGTCAGTGGAATCCATCATCAGCAAATCTGATGCATAAAATAAGCCCGGAGACAGCCTCATTCGCTAGGCAGCAGGGGTCATTGGATGGTATTTGTGTGAGCTTATCCCCCAGATCCTCCACTTTTTTTTCTCTCAGGCACGCCCCCACTGCATCAGGATATACCTAATAGCACTTTACGCGCTTGTTCGTACACGTGAAGTGGTGTTTTTCCTGTCCTCCATCGCCGACCGCGTTCCCCACCTCCTGCCAGCAAACTTACCGACCTCTCGGTTAAACATAGTGCCTGCTCGAGCTTCAAAACTCTCTTTTGCACTGTACACTATCCCCAGTATCAAAGTTCACGAGGTGACTGGGCACCACTGTGTACTTAAACGTCATCGCCGAGTCTAATTTACGCCCGACCTGGCATCCAATACCGTCTCATCTTCCCCAGGGACTTGGGCGTGGCGGTGGAAGGGTTGTCCAGTTCTGGCGTTGGGAATAGTGGAAACTCATCAGGACTGATATCACGGTGGATGGTGATAGAGATACGCGTCAACTGCAACGAAGCAAGCACGCACACACGGTGAAACGGCAGCCTGAGTCACCAGCGTATACAAGAGACCTTTTGAATTTCGCCCAAGACGACCTTCACCTTGTTTTTGCTCTCCAAGGACACGATCTATCAGCAACGACTCTCAACTTGAAGAATCCGATTGTAGTATAGAAAGTCGTTGTTTTTGATAGAGGTATGTTTCCACTCGGCATTTGTTTCTGTTGCCAGCGAATCTGTTTGAGGGTTCTGATGCCGTGCCGTAGTCCTTTGTATTATTATCTAGAACTCGGCGAATCCAGCTCTTTCGCCCCATTCAGTAAAGCCTCCACGGCATTCTCAATCTCACCTTTCCTGCCCATATCGACCTGCCCACCTGACGATAATCACCATAAATTGCCGTGGGATTTCTGCATCTCCCTCTCTCCCCATCCTCACCTCCTTCATTCCCTTATTTTGGCCCTCCGGCTGTTCCTCTGTCAATACCCGTGCACTCTTTTTGTTTGAACCTTTTCGATATCCTATACCACGATGGACGAAAGCTGGGAGGAAGAAGCGACACAACAAGCGACTCAACCGCTTCCACCACATAATGGAATTGCACCCTCAGATAGTTCCGGTCAAGACTACAGTGGAGTCATTTGCTTCCTTCACCCTTGCTCACCAGCAGCCATTGCGATAGTGCATCGGACTCAAAAATCCAACCCGAACTTGGTGGTCCGACTTCCTGTTCCGGAGGCTGGCACCAAAGGGCGACGCGCACCACAGGACGACCCAGAGGCCGATGATGAGGAGGACCGCGAGTCCACTCAAATCGATGATCATGGACAATGCACAGCCATTGATCTTGCCCTTCGCTACGAACCTGGCCCCAAGGATCCGGTGTCTGGGTTTTTGTTTGGACGCAACCCCTTCAAGTGTGATATCTTAATGATCGATAACCCAGGTCACCGTCGTATTTCAAACATGCACTTCCGAATCTATGTGAATATTGGCGGCGCTCTCATGTTGGAAGACATGTCGACCAATGGAACGTGGGTTGACAATTACTGCCTTATCAAGAATGGTCGCCATGGTCAAAAGCGGGTGTTGAGTCCGGGAAGCATCATCTTCATGTGTCCTGGGACTCCAGAAGAACTAGTCCGTTTTATAGTTCGGATCCCAAAAGACTCCGGGAAGGGACTAAAACCTGCCATTTCAACACCTGAGAAGCCGCAGCAGCCCTCGCCTTCGTCACATCTACCCTCTAGTCCTGACCCACCTCCCAAATTTGGACTTCCGAGAATCGACGCTGCTTCTCCAGGTGTTGTTATTCAGAGTCCTCAACAGAGAAACGCGGCTGCCCTACTACGTGTTCCTCCAATTGCGCAAAAGATGCCGGGTGATCAGCATCGTCGTCCGATTGTTGATGTCGACCAGGTATCTAATGCCACTCGAGATACCCACACTATGCGTGAACCTTCTGGTTCCATAGTATGGAGCGGAGACGCCAAATACTTGCTCAGCGTTCAGATCGGAAAGGGTGCATTCGCTACGGTCAACAGGGCGTATGAGAGAACAACGGGTGATGTGGTTGCAGTCAAAATGATTGCAAAGAGAACGTTTGCTGCCCAGATTGGAAAAGAAAATCAGGGTGTCAAGAAAGAGGTTGATATCTTGGAGCGACTTCAACATGTAAGCTGTCTTCCTCATTTCTACCCCGGCAAGTTCCGGGGGTTTCGTCCTGTCTGTTGTGGGAGTTTCACATGCTAATACAGCTCAAAGCCCAACATTGTACAGTACATCACTTGTTTCGAGGATAATACTCATGTGTACCTCGTAATGGAGTACATCGAGCACGGAGATCTAAATGGCTACCTCAACGAACATGGAACCATGCCCGAGAATCTTGCGAAGCAAGTTGTTACACAGGTGCTTCACGGCCTCGAATATATTCATCAGATGTCTATATCACACAGGGATTTGAAGCCAGACAACGTTCTAATCGCTTGCAAAGACCCTATGATTGTCAAGCTCTCTGATTTTGGCCTCGCCAAAATGATTAATAACGAAGAGACCTTTCTCAAGACGTTTTGCGGAACCATGCTATATCTAGCTCCAGAAGTGTTTCCCGGATACATGAGTGTTATTATGGCCGATGCCCAAGGCCTTGATGGCAATCACAAACGCAAGCGTCTCCCTGGCGACGATGCCGGTGGTGTTGATAGTCCTACAACGCGTGGAAAAAAGAAGAGGGAGAGAATCCCTTACAACCAGGCTGTGGATATGTGGTCACTAGGCTGCGTTATCTACTGTCTTTTGACCGGCAACCCTCCTTTCGAAGGCAAAAATCAGGACCAAATGTGCAAGCTCGTAACTCGTGGCCAATTCGATGAGGCTAAACTGAGAAGCTTTGTTGGATTGGACAATGACGCGTGCGTGGATTTCATTAAGAAGCTTCTCCAAGTTCGCCCCGAAATGCGGATGATGGAGAATGAAGCCCTGCGACACGACTGGCTGTACACAGAGAGTGTGGAAGAATCCGTCTCAATGGAATATGACGAAGATGAGGTCCTAGGTGTTGAATACTCTGGTAGTCAACAACTACGGTCGAGTCATCAAGCCATGGAAGAAGAAGAGGATGATGCGGAGACTAACGTAGCAGACTCGGACACGGACACAGAGAACTCAGAATCCGAAAATGACGAAGGTGTACCGACCCCTCGAGTCGACAGAAACATCAACGTGGAGCTTCAAGACAGCATGGCTCGTGTCACCTTCAGCCAGATGGATCCTTTCGATGTACAGACATCCGAAAACAGCACTAGCTCTGGCAACGAATGCTATGAGAGTCTCATCAACTCCAGGCAAGAATTCTCTCAAGGTAGTACTGGCATTTCTGTTATCGATAGGGCGAGAGCAGATGCACGCAACCCAGGTGAATCTCTTCAAGGAAGTTCCGGCGTCTTCCCCGACGGTGGTTTCGAGATCTCTGGTTCCGAGGATAGCGACTCGCTCCCCGCCGCGCAACGACTTGGCGATGCCTTCGAGTACGAAAAGAAACGTCGCCAATCTCGAGAGCCTAGTCGACAGAACCAGTACACCAGTGCTGAGTCTAAACTCGACAGATTAGCCTTTGTGACCGCCTCTCCGGAGGTTTTCTGTACCCCTCCCTCCGTCCAACCTCGAAATGGCCAGCCCTCAGTCATGTCACCATTCTCTTTCGCCAATCAAGGTCACTTCAACTTCTCCCCTGAGAGTCTTCGTAACCCATCACCAAGAGAGCAGCCCATATTCAAATCACCAAGAGGAAAGCCTGCATTCAATGCTCCTAGAACCATCATGGTTTCTCAACCAGAAGATGATGATTTGCCATCTACGCAATCCGTCTTCTCACAGCCCGACGAACCTTCCGGCTTCCGTGTACCCCCCCTCCCATGGGGCCGTCTAATCCCTCTCCCGAACAGCATTGCAACGGATCAAATCATGCTCATCGAGCAACTCGTAAGCTTCGGTCGCGCCTGCAACTGTACATTCAAACCCGACGACATCCGGATCAGCAAGTTCCACATCGCGATTCAGATCCACTATCCGGAGCGCGAGAGACAGACGGATCCTCGCGACTCTCGTGTCGGAGAATGGCGTGCGACCGATAACATGGTTGTATCCTTCCAAGTCATGGGACGTTCCGGTGTTTACGTCAATGGGAAGAGATATACCCAACACTACGTCGGCCGTCTTTGGGATGGCGATGAGCTTATCTTTTTCAGAGACTACACGCAGGAAAAGCCGGAGATGTTTGGATACAGGGTTGAGCTCACCATTGGACATGTCAGACGAGATGATGCCAGCTCTATTTACTACCCCGGTTATTTCAATACCATCAATCATCATGATCACGGACGTGGAAATGACACTGCTTTCTCAAGAGCAAACACCGAGATTCCGGGAGATATGACGATGCGTATTCGTGCTTAATGGGGTTTGGGTATTTTGAAGCAGAATTTTTCTTTGCAAGTTTGGTTTTGGTTGGCTCGGCTTGTTAACTTTTTTTTTGCGTACTTGAACTGGGTGGGTATTTTGCAGCGGGGTTTTTTTTTCTTTTATATCATAACTTTGGGTCTTGGTCCGCTTTCAACGCTTGTTACGTACCTAGGCCTTGCATTGCATTTTTCTTGAATGGTTTTTTGTACCCACCCTGTCTGTTTACTGTTAGAAATGGCGCGTGTACGATTACGACTACTGCTTGCTTGCTTGCTTTTTTACATCTGGTTTGGTCCGGCCGCGGGGGATTTTAGGAGGGGGCTGAATTGATAGCACACAGGCATATGGGCGATTGGTTCTTGATTCGGTGTTCTTTTTTTTTGTGCGCTCTTTCCATTTTTTCGTGATTCGAACGAACACTGCATTTTTTGATCATGATGTTTGCGTGTTATCTCGTCGTCGTCGTCGTCGTCGTCGTCGTTGCAGCGAGTCTTGATTGTTTTTGGTTCCTCCGGTTTCATGGTTTGCCTGAGAAGTAGAATACCTTATATCCTGCAGTGTATTTCGGTTCGGTTTGTTGGGTAGGGTTTGGTTCGTGCTTATGAAGTGTATGTATGATGCTGGATGGGTGCATGGATGGATGGATGGTGAAATATTGGAGTAAAGGGAGGAGGAGGAGAAGGAGTGTGATCAATATCACTGCAGTCACAAACTGTAGGGGTGAGATTTGTAGTTGTAGTTATACGTTAGTCGGCGGCCGTGCTGAAATGAATACCCAATCTAGAAGAAACATTATATGCTTGTAATCATGTGGGAATTTGAGTTGGGAGACTGCGTACTTGATAGCATAGCAAAAATTGACCGAGTGATTTATGGAGAGAAAATTCATAACGGGTGACCTCATATATACCTCTCTGTTTTCAATCATCATATCAAGTCCAATCCCGTCCCAACCACTGGGTGTTGCCTCAAGACCCAACACATGACAGCGCAGGTCCAAGCTTGACTTCCAAACACCCCCAGGTCCATCGATAGAATGACCCCAACATCGATTCTACTGGCCTCCCTCAACTTCATTTAAAAACTTCGCCTTCAACCCCGTAGAATGTTCCGCCTCACTCTGTTTATACAACATGAACATCAAAAACCTGATTGAGTTGTACATACAACCCCACACTTCTCGACCCTCCTCGCCCTTTCTACACTTTTGCTTTATAAACCACTCCCCATCCATCCTCCAGTGCACCAAACAACCAAACACATCAATGCGTTTTACCTTCCTCTTTGTTGGCCTCGTGCCGGTGGCTATTGCAGTTGCAATCCCATATCCATTACCCCCACCACTCCCAATACCTTCACCTTCGCCATCATCAAATCCCCCATCCGCACCCTCACTACCCCACACAGAACAAACGGGCACAATCACCATGTTCAACGGTACCAGCAAAGGCTTGATCGTAACAGGCACGTACACCGTTCCATTCCCACTCTTGGACTCCGGCTCTGGGTCTGGGTCTGCAAACTTTACGTTCTGTCTTGCGGATAAGCGATTAAAGGCTTTTACTTGTCCGGAAGAGAAGGAGGTAAATGGAGGGGCTAGAGGAACTGGAGGGAATGCTGGGAAAGATAGAAAGTTTCAGGAACTGATTGAGTGGATAAGGAAATGGTGGAAGAAGAACGATGGGACTTAGAAACTACAGTTTTTGCAGACTTGGGTGTTGGGATGAAACGATTTTTTTGGGTGTAACGACAATTCATCCCAATAGACCGACTTACATCCGTTGTCAAAAAAACCCTGTTATTTTGGATGAGTTGAATGCTTTGCTGGATTGGAGATTGGAAGGGGGGTTATAAAGGCGTCTGTATTAGATTTAATGGAGCAAAACTTCGAGCGTTATCGCTGGGTTGAGTGAATCGAATGAATCTATCAATCGTGAAACATCGAATTCCTTCTATGCTGCTTACGTCCTCAACCTAGCATTAGTTACATGTACCTTCGGGGTTCCCAACTCCCAGGATCACCCATGGTCGATGTATTACGCGGCCCTCACATGGCTTACCTTATATCCGCGGTCCGTGACAATGCACAAAAAAGCTTAACACGTATACCTTGTACACCTATTGCACGATCATGGGGCGAAGCATTCATGTCATTTCTCTTCTTTCATAGGCTGTATTCTAGAGTCAGAATAATAGTGATTATTTAGTATGCCTCCTCCTACCACGAAAAATCCGAGCAGAAGACAAGACGCCATAGCTATTCGAAACCCCGTATCGATACCTATCTACCGATCGAGACGACGAGGTATATGAAATAAGATATAGAAAAAAGAATCAAAAGGAAAAAGAAAAAAAAAGACATCATATCATCGTTCCCAAAAAAAGACGCAAGGAAACAAGAAAAAAAACAACTGAATGCCCCCCTCGTCTATAACACAACCTCCCGGATTTTTTGAATGGGCTCTGGACTGAGCTGCCTCCTCTTCTTTTTGATCAGCCCAGAAATCTACAGTGAAAAGCATAATAATCATCACGCTGTGAAACCAAGTCCGACTTTCTAACGGTTTCCCCAAAACACAAAACTACAAAACTCAGGAACACGCTGGTCACCATAAGTGTTTTTTGAGCCATCCACGGTTTAACCGCTCGCTCACTGCACGGTAGCTGGCCATTTCGCCCCAGCAATCTCGTCCCCACTCGCATCCAGCCATGTTGACCACAAAGTCGCGATCCTTTTCTTTGTAGAAGATCCGAGGATCTTCGGGGGTGTCGGAACATGCTCCGGGCGGGAAAGAGTTAATCATACGCTGTGGGATAAAGGCGGTGCCGGTTCGGATCCAAGGTTGGTGTGTGTATAGATATTCCTGGCCTTGTCATCAGCAACTTAGATGCCAGGCGATCTTCAAGAAAACAGATTGACTAACCAAAGAGTCCTGTTCTTTGTGTTCCCAGTCCATATGCTTTTGCTCATACCCAACAGGATCCCACCAAATATCGAGCAGTCGCTCACTGAACTCGGACCGCTTAACGAAGAAGCTTCCCAAATTGAAGCCACCGCAATCCTGCGGGACAATGATATTGATGCTATCGGGTTTACCATCTCCAACAGGTGATTTTGAAATCTCATCGATATAAAAGAACTCATCCTTTGATGGTGGATGTGTGATATTTAACGGATTGTATTCGTTGATATCGCGGTAGGTGACATTCTGCATATGGTTGAATATGTGATCTTGGAGTGAAATGGATGGCTCCATAATGAAGGTGTGTAGATCAAGCCACCAAAACCTTGTATTTGTTAGCCAGTCCCGTTTCCTATATCCAGTCATACGGCACTCACCACTCGGCCTTAGGGTATTGCCGCATTGTTTGTTTGATAACGTCCACCTTCTCCCAACTCTCCCGCCATTCATGAGCATATCGTTTTTTGGTGCTCATGTCCTTAATTTCCAAATGGTATCCCCATCTATCCGCATACGCTTTCTTATTCGCAATCGAATCTCGCTCCACTGCCCATTCCTTTGCACCTTTCCACGTCATGACACCTCCGCCCTGATTTGCCGCTAGAATGATCACAAACTTGGACCCTCCCGAAGTAGCTCGTATCCACCTAGACACGGGGTTGTGGTGTGCATACAGTCCCACAAACAAGAACAAACCTAGAAGCAACAAGAAAAATGATGTTATCCGCGGTCTTCGGAATAGTAAGGCCTTTATCCTATAGAAGAAACCCCCACCAAAGCGATAATAAGTCGTCGTAGGTGTCCAGCCTACATGAGGCGAAAACGGCGAGCGATTGTAACTTGGTAACGACGTTGAGAGCTTCCGCAGATGTCTACCTAGAAACTTCCGTGCCCCGGGTGCATAGCCATTTGAATCTCCGGCACCGTATTTCGGTGCCCAGCCGACAGGCGATACCGATGGTGTCCTTGAATGTGAGTGAGAGATGGGTAGTCCTGGTCCGGGGGAGGTGGGTCGTGAACCGCCACCGCCGCCATCCCAAAATGTAGATCCGCTTCCCATTATCGTTGGAGTATGCGGTACGGGCGGGAGAGGAGAATGCTTTGTTGAGGACGACGAGCCAACCGAAATGGCTGAAGAAGGATTGAGCCGATCGAGATCTGGTGGGACAGAATTGCTGCCGAGGGTTGAACGACGACGAGGGCGATTTGGAGCCACGGTTGCAATTGTTGATGTTTTAACGAACGTGAGGTTGGTGTCTAACACCACCTTGGCTTTAGCTTCTGGTCCGCCTTCGACTGCATCAAATCAAGCGGAAACAAAAATTCAACGCATCACAATTGACGAGGTGACTGAAAGAAGAAAGGAGAGAGGAACGGAAGAAACGCGGAACAAAAAGCTAATTGCGAATATACTTCCGCCGGCGGTACTTGGAGGGGGTGCAGTGGTGGGTGATTGGTGGCGGTATGTATTGTACTGAGGGAACTGGCTAGAACTTCAGGAGAAGAGAACAGAGGGATCACAAACATACCCAAATCCGGTTCAGCGGTTAGACAAAGTTATTTCTACCGACAACTGGCGCTGCGAACGGCGCAAGGCAAGACAAGACACTCCGCTTCTTTTTGCTTTCTTCTTCTTGTTCTTCTACTCTACCAAAAGTACAATATGCAAATCCCGCTGTCAAATTTCACCGTTGCTGTTGTACTGTCGGTTGGTGTACCGGATGTGTGTGACTTTCTGTGTACCTCTCTGTATGAGGATGCTGTTACGTGGATGGTTGTCGGCGTGCCGTGCCGGTACCGCGGTGTGGAATTGTATGGTGTGATATGACCACGCGTCCTTATCAGGTCCTGAATACAAATATTTTTTCTCCTCCGTCTCGAGTGTTCGATTCTTTTCTTCTTTTCGCACTGGTTATAGGCTCTTTTTTGGCGAGGTAGTTGTCGTTGTCGGAAGCGGGAGTATAACAGGCTTAATTGAGATGCGGGATCGATTGCGAGACACAGTACGTATTGGTCGAAAATATCTCGAATGAGCTGAAGACTGAAGACGGTGTAAACTTGAAGGAATGGTAAAATATATATATATGAAAGCAAAGCCGTTAACTAAGGAGTTTAGAGGACCGTTCGTCGTCCTAAAATCCAAGACAGCATCGGGCCAATTAAAGGCATAGCCGGTAAAAATAAGTACCAAACCGTTTTATTGGATCGGTACTCTTTAAAACGAGAAGTAACTTCAGTAACATAAAGGGGACTCTTTAATATGTGCGTTGGCGGCGAGATACAGATAGATTGGATATGCGCATAAGTACGTTTGCTTCTCATTTCGCAGATTCGCGGGTATATTATACTAGGTATCATTTCCATTGAAGGTTACTGCATCTGTCAGAAGCTTTATCTCGAGCTCCCATCAGCTGCTGGGTAGCCTATAGACGCCATATCCGCCTACAGACTATCTGAGCCCGTAGAGTTCTTCATATAATCGAGGGACAAAAGTACGAATGGAAGTCCTACGACTGTCGACACTATGTAATAGTTCCAGAGTCATTCTTAGTAGATCCATGAGACTTTCCGGCAAAATTTCTCCCATCTTCCTCAACAACCCCCAATCCTGGTTGCCTAAAGTACGATAGATTGGGGATATCCTGGGATGCTCGCGGTTGCCGCATTGGAAGGTTTGCAAGTAGCAATTGTGCGATACGGATTTGATATCGGAGATGATATTGATACAGTTTTGTTTGACTCCAGGTTAGAATGCATGGTTAACAATGGCCTATAAACTTACTTTACGTATTTGTGTGGCAATTGCACTTGCTCTCTAGATCTGTAAGTGCATATATCTTTAGAGAATTTCAAACATGGGTGAGAAGGAAAGAGCTAGAGATGTGATCGATAAGATAGTCGATTGACCTTCCATGCAGATTCCCGGAAAGATCTAATCCGTGCTCCGAATTTCGCTTTAGATTGGTAAAAATCTATCACGTGATTTCAGGTCTCACGACTTCATGCCATGTCACTCGATCGATTTTTGACTTGCCCTCCGACATCAGTGGGAATAGTTCGGTTTGGAGGGCAAAAGCTACGCAGCCGCGTAACGACTGCTCAAAAGTAAATTGTAGGGGTTGTGAGGGAGTGCATATGGCCGAGCAATCGCAGCGTCAAAGCAGTGGGCAATAAGAGTGTCACAAATCCCTTGACAGTTATGAGTTGACATGCCGCAGTCATGAGCATATCTGCCCTTAGGTACTTGCAAACGGCGAACTTTATGGATTGCACGGTCGGTAGTAGTGGTGGTGGTGGAGTTTGGAAGTTTGTGAAGGTGGAGGTGAAAACAGGTTGGGAGTCACATACTCGAGTAAATCACTCGAACAAATTGCAGTCAGGCCACAATCTCATCCGAAGGTCGCTCTACTTAAATAGGGTACCGTATTATCCCACCTACGTCATTTCGTCATTTCTTCGGTATCTTCTGTTCTGCTCTGTCACATTCAAAAGTTCCCCAACCGATAGCATCAACTCCCCACAACATTTAACAGCTATAAATATCGCCTGAACCATCCCTAGCTAAATTAGAGCTGGCGAAAGGTGAAATATGTTCCCGCCGAAAGCATGCAAGCTGGATACTAACGCATCTCACTAGATTGCAGCGATGAGCTTCGATAACATCACTGCTATGCCAGTAATGGTTCGAGACTACAACATTAACGGTCCTCCTATCTCCCAATTCAGGGCAAACACCAGAGGCCCGGGATACTCGCCGCTCGAGTGTCTCATGCTCATTCCGCCAATATCTACTTGCGTCTTCAGCTTTCTCAACACTCCGGATTATCTGTGCGTGAGAAGCTCATCGCGAACAATGCGTTGCTTCGTCGAAAACAATAGAAGATTTTTCAGAAACCTGGTCTTTTTAAAACGAGGACGCAACTCGGAGAAATTATTGGATGTTCTGGAAAGCAACGCCGACAACGCCATTAACGCCTTAAATAACGAGAATCAGAGTCTTATCGTTCGTTCAGTTGTCCGAGAAATCCTTGAAGCCCACGAACAACGAGAGTGGCGCAAAAAGGAACTTGAGGGGCAGATGACCGACTTGCTCATCCGACATATGGTCACAGTAAGCGATGAATGGAGGATTCCTGCGGTAGAACTCTGGGGCCACCAGTCACTGAAGGTCAAGGAACAATTGACCGAATTCTTGAAGCTGCCCGGGCTTGTGAAGCCAGAGCCCTTTAATGTTTCGGACTTTTATTACCCAAGGCTAATGGGAAGGCATCTGTCGCAAATTATCAATAATTTGCCAATTGGAAGGAACGTCACCTCGATTGTTCTGGACGGAACTGGCGTTGATACGGAATGGATCCAGTTAATTATGAGCCGGTTCGCCGGCACACTGCGTGGGTTGAGTGTGAGGGATTGTGAAAATATCGACGGGTACATCTTTCCGGACTGGTTGCTGGACTGCCTTTATCGACACCATTCAATATCTCTCCGATGGCTCAGGGTGCGCATCCCATGATATATATTATATATATGTGCCTTGGAAACATGAGTGCTAATAAACAACCTAGGTTTGGAATACTGGGAATATTCCACACTTCTTGAACAGCGGTAGTCTACTGGAAGGTATTATGCCGTTAACACCTCATCCGGACGACGCATTTGCTGAGCCTCCCACTCTGGTCCACCAGAAATCGAAGCTTCTAGCAAACCTAATGCCAAAAGACTTCAACATTTCGTATGTCCGCCGTCTCTTATGTCCAATGTTCAAATACGGTCAGGAGAAGAGACTTTGGCTTCAGGATATGGAGAATCTGTTGAACGGGCAGTATGCGGAGTATGAGGCGCTTCATATAGAGAATCCGGAGCCCTTTCCATACTGGAACGCACCCTTGATGCCCCTTGGAGATATCAACCCAGTCATTTCTCTCCTCGCTCTTTCGAGATACATGAACATCCAGCTAGACTTCTCACTCTGTGCAGCTCAGCACTTTTGCTGGTCATACGTTGTTGCCGGTGAACCATTGTCCGATCTCCACCAGCCTGCAATGTTTCAAGTTAATATTGGGTCCAACACGTTTCAACTTCCTCAGCATGTAGATGAAGACGACGACCGCAATGTTCTTCACACCCACAGCCTTGCAGAGATCGGTGCTAGAATGACAGAGGATGGTCAGTGCTGCCATGTTTGTGGATTATGGGAGGGCGCGTCTTCTCCATTCGAGTACTGTGACGGCGAGGAGATTACAGACATTGGAGGTATCAAAACAGGTAACGGAATTGGCGAGGGCCGATATTCTATTGGGAACCTCTGCATTGACTGCCGTGAGATGGAGACTTGTGGGGAGTGTGGGAAGTTTGTATGCCACAACTGCTGTTTCGCTAACCCAGCAGCACCGCAGAATCCGCTTATGACCTTCGCTCCTCCAGAGGTCCAGCATCTCAAGTTTGTCTGTGACCACCATGGAGCAGAGTGCGAAGAATGCGTATCAACTAGGCCGCAGAATTATTTTGAATGCGATGAGTGTGGCCTTGGGTTGTGTCTTCGGTGCGGGCCGCCCTTTGGCCTCCAAATAACTACAGACCTTTATGGAGGAGAAATGGACTTTCAGACCATGAATGACTTCGACGCGGATCTTAAGCTACCATACCCCAAAAAATCTTCCTTCTTCAGAAGTCGCTTTTGTCGACTTAATACATTCAAACCCCGAGACTCCCAGGACCCAGACGACATGCTGGGACTTCTTACATTATCAGAAGCACGTCAGTTCGAGTTCTGTGATGGCTGTGATAGCGCCATCTGTATCCAGTGTATCGCAAGGTTGCAAACACATCGTCCGATTTTTTACCGACCCAATGCTACACTTTACACTTGCTGCCGCGAGGGTTGTGGAAGCGTCTTCTGCGAGACTTGCGAGAATGACTTTGCGAGCAAATGCAAATCAAGTTGTGGTGTATATGTTTGCGACGAGTGCGACTGGAATCTGACATTTTTTGGCGTGCCAAATCAGTTGGAGAAAGAATGGTGCCGCACTTCGGGATGTATGGAGGAATCGAGAACAGGCAAGCTGGATGATCTGAGAGGTCCATGGGAGGACAATTGGGATGGCCCATCCTCATTTATTGCGAGGACGGGCGGGGGGTCCCAGCTTAACGATCCCCTTATGATCATGGTGAACGCTTTGAAGGAAAGTGGGCATCTTCCAAACGATCTGTCGGTTCAAGATTTTGTTTCCCAATGTCAGGGTCGCGTTGCGGAAGACGGCGTGCTGGGAGCCCTGGAAAGGGCTGCCGCACTGCTTTCTTCACAATCGGGCGCCAGATTTGGCAATATCCTTCGGCAGTCTGAGCCGTATCCTTCTGAGCTGAGAGGCAGCTTGGGAGGCCTCTCTTGTTCGCAGACATTGAGTACTGTCCTGGAGGAGCTTGATGAATTTCTTGACGAGCACGTGGAGGATTATGAGGATGAGAATAGCGTCGAGCCTGTTCTCATCCACATGGACACTCAAATCCAGGGAGCTGATAATGGTGACGAACATGAGGAGTTGTAAGGGGTTTATGGTGGGCAGATCGGTCAGTTGCTGTATGGTAACTGCCACAGAATATGCTTACCTTTGAACTTCTATCTTGCATAGAGTCTCTACTCTTTCGTGGGAGAAATTCTGATACCCAGTATAGTCTTCTATCTATATACGGCTACTTATAAGTATATACCGAGTAGTTTTACACAATAAATGGGCTTTGATGTGTTACTGTACTGAGAGCTCGAAATGAACAACTAACGATCTGCCGTCTATAAATGACATGTTTTGTTTGCGAACGAGAAATAAAGGACGAAATTAAAGAACGAATCGAGGCAAATTATATTTTTTGAATGCGTACGTAAGAAGCCGAAGAACGATGATATTCATTGTTCATCTCTCTGTATGTGTTCGGTAATACTGAGGGCTAGGGCTTGTTCATCGCCGTACCTGCTCGAGTGATAGACCATGTATGTAAATAACGGCAGATCACAAGAAACCGGCAGTTTAGAAACTTATACAAGTTCAAATACAACACATCACCACATAAACACATCACCACACCACCGCATCGATTCACCGATCTTCATACCGATTTAGAACCGGCCTGCTTAACTAGCGGCGTAGCGGCTATCTTTCCAGGCTCGTTCTCTCCCTCCTTCCCTTCTTCCTTCCTTTCCTCTTTCAATCTAAGTAAACTGGCCAATCAACGACGGTTCACAGAGTGTCAGCTCGCAACCACAGACTATCACTCATTGCACTCTCGCAGATATCTTCGGTCCCAAAGTTATGGACTGCTCTCGATTGCCACGTCAAACAAAGCCTTCTCATAAATTTGAGGGACCGCCCTATCTGAACCTTAATTACGCCGACAATGGCCGAAGTTTCCCACCATCATCACCACTTTTCAGATTACAAGGCCGGCCACTCTTCACACTTCGAATTGTCCAACAAACTGAACAGCGCAAAACGGTAGCAAACGGACGAGGAGGAGGAGGAGGCTTATTCGGACATCGAGGCTACACTAGAAGGAATTGTTTTGACAAGTGGCTCAGCGCAATGCAACCGCTCGGGGAGGGAGGAAGGGAAACTTAACTCACGTTGCACCGCACACCACCAAAAAACTTTATACCGTCGTCAATTAGCCCTAGACCCGCCTAGAGCCTATGGTTCAAACATACTACACTCTCGAGACTAGTTCAAACAAAATTCAGAGGGCGCAGCTCCCACGAGTCGGACATGCCCGTTGGAAGCGTTTTAGTGTCACCAAGGCAGTCGGGTAGGACTCCCATTTTCCGACCCATCCCAAAGCCTAGGACCACCCACCGTAGCCCGTAGGTAATCATGTATCCCTGTGTCGATGACCAATGGGCCTAACTTTAAACACAGATCGATGATATAATGTTATGCTATGACTATAACTTACCAGATAAGATCTCGTTTTTCTAACGGCGTTCGACCACGACAACCCCCAAACATCGAACAAACGGTGTGAAGCCCGGGCCACACGACAATGACCGACCTATATAGCATATATACATGCTAGAAGGTCGAGATGATATTGTTTTGGGGAGAAAGGGGGGGGGGGGTAGTTGTTTGTCACTGGTGCATGGGTTATATGGGAGTGAGGGGGGAGGCATGGGAAGCATCGAGACGAGAATTTCTGGCGAACTAAGGATGACGTTTTGATGCAGCGCGCGGCCTTGGTAGCAAGGCCAGGAGAGTCGATCATCGATCATCGATCATCTTCAGAGAAACGCATCACTGATACACTCGTCACCCCCCTCGTCGGTCTTTGAAGGCGAGCGTTTGTTTCTACGTGTCAGAAGATGGAGTCTCAACGGATTCAATTCTACACACCACACCTTGTATGTGTGTCTGGATATACCACCGGATGATTGAGGGGTGGTGGTGGTTGTTTTGGGGCGGGGGGGTGTTTGCTCTCACCGTTTCCCAAAGTTTCTCACCATACCCACCATCTCCCTCCGTAGTTCTGGGTCTAGAATTGACACCTCTCTCTCTCATACTGACGGGGAGGATGAAACTGAGTGACCAGGCAACAGCCGTGTTTAATTGATCCGCATACAACAAAAAGAAATTATGTCGACCATCGAGGGCAAAAAACACAATTCAACAAATCTTTGATGTGTCACCCAATAGCAACCGCTCACTCACTGTGTTGGTACACAATAACACTTCGTGCTCAACAAGATCTTAGCTATTGGCTATTCCAAGCGTATACCTCACAATGCCCTCAGACCACGCATCCGAGTGACAATCCATGCAACGCATGGTCATACCACCCATACCCTACAGCCTTCTCTTCCGCAGGGGGTAGAAAGTAGGGGTATGGGGTAGGGTAGATAACAGTCAGTAGTCATTCGGTAAACCAAATGGATATCTATCAATCATCGAAGCCTTGCGTGCGCCGCTACTACCGCCATTCACACATCTACCGAAGCATACCAAGGTAGGATTTCGAAACCTATTCACTCACACACAACCCTTCAGATCCCGCCCCGGTTCAGTACCGGCTAAGCTAGCCAGCCTAGCTGCTGTACCCCCTCTTAACATAGATAGTCCGCCCCAAACCACAACCATCCGAGGAAGAAGATGAAAGAAGGCTCGCTATCACTCCCCAATAGCGAGCCATAACCCCAAAAGGCTCACCCACATAGCCACACGATCCGCACTCCTCCCCACGGGTCCATGGTCCATAGAGAGTATCTGCAAAGAACAGAGACCCATCGCATTACATCACATCCATATCCATCTATCCGGATCATCTGGTGATTTGACTACCCCCCTCCCCCAATCCCCCGCAAGTTGATTCCCCGGTCATTCTCCGGGATACGAGATACTGCCACGCTGTCAACTCTAATAGAGTCGTTTCACACAAAAAAAACGTTACAGGGAAGTGAAGCAGCAGAATCGGAGGACGTCAACGGGAGGGTTGCGCACACTTGATCCACCACACCACACCACGCGCACGCACACACACCCATCAAGCATTAGGCACTAGTGGTGAATTGTCCATTGTCCAATCTTCTGGAATGTTGGGAGGGAAGTTCCGGGGGGTTTCTTCTGGAATGTTTTGGTATTTTTCCACAGAGTTATGTGAAGGTAATAATATCCCGCAAGGACGCAGCAAATCAAATAGTGATCCAAGATATCCAATCTCATTACTCACATGCACTAGGCATTCTCAACATATTCTCATTCAATGTTCCTATGTTCCCACCTGCCCTACCCCCCCCTCGAAAAACAGTAGTTGATACAAGCCAGCTCGTACAGAGAGCAAGGAGAATCGTAAGAGAGATGAATACAAAAAAAATACATAAAAATTCATCATTAAATCGTGAAAGTAGCTAGCTACACAAAAATAACAACAAGAAATAAAAACGCTAGAAGAATCAAGAAATAAACAAGAAGAAACACCAGAAACCTGCACTCCCCCAAATCCAATGTTGTACCAAAGAGAATCGTGAAACCTGAAACCCAAGCCCCCGCGCCCCACATAATAGGTAAACGCCGTGCCATTTATGGTAATAACCCACCTCTCCAAACAAAGGGGAAAGCCCATCAAAAAGAAGTGAATATAAAAAACAAATCCAGAAGGCAAAATAAAATCCAAAAATCCAAAATCCGAAAAATAGAACCGTAACTCCGGAAACAAATCGTAGTTATATCGTAAAGAGGTCATAATCATCACCCGTATATTCCGTTCCCGTTCGCGTATATCCCCAACTCAGTGCCCAAGAACCATGCCATGTCCACATCCTCAAATTGATGGCTACCAACTCTCTCCCCCCCTCCCCCCTCCCCCCCTCCTTGATTATCACGTCCAGACCTCCCACCCTCTGCGGCAATCCACCCTGCAGCCGTCTTTTCGGTTGATTCGCCAAATCGTCGACGCTTGCTCGTGTGCGCGCGTTGTTGTACCGCGCCAATTATCAACAGCAATCCCATCGGCGTTTGAAACTCTTACACTATTGAAACGCATCCATCACCGCTCCCTTGCCAATGTTGGTGCATTCGTAACCATCGTCCGTCCGATTTACCAGCCCCTCTTGAAGCGAATATCGAATCAAACCTTCATCCATCACCCAATTTTCTGGCGCAACGTTCTCCCCAGAAGCCGCAGCGTTCTCGTAGTGGCGTCCAACATGTTCCATCCTCTCATCCCAGCTACCAGGCCCCTCAAATAAATGCCGGCAAAACCCACACTCGCTTCTCTCTGGAGGGTGTCGCCTGATTCTCTTACATCTTTCCTGGATCTTTGGTATCTCTGAATTCAGAAAGTGCTGCATTTGTGGACCATGATTCTTCTTTGGTTTTGAAGAACGCCCGGGCTGACCGTTATACTGTTCTTCTGCAGGAGCATGCATGCGCTTCAGATGTTGTCCAAAGAGATCCTTCCTGTTAAAGGTGGCCGCCTTTCGTTCGGAACAGGCAGGAGAGTCGCAGCGCCAGATATTGGTCTGCAAGTGTTGCGAGGATACGTGTCGCTTCCACTCGTTCTTTGTGGCAAATGTTTGCAGACAGGCCGCAAAGTAGAACGTGCACAGGAAGGGGCGCTGGCTTGAATTTGCGGTTGTTTGGCGCCGGGAATTTCCTTTAGGTTGTGGTTGTGATTTGGCTACCTTGTAGCTTGGCTTGCGCGACTGGGGCTTGCGATTGGAGGCTTGTCTCATACCGTGGGCCGGCGGAGGCTTGAGATATGCTCCGGAGTGATGATCCGAACGCCCACCGCCATGTCCATTACGAGCTCGACGGTTGGCATGGTCGGTTCTCGGTGTTGTCGACATTTCTACCTCCTGAGGCTGCGGTGGAAGAGAGTGACCATAGTGATCGACATATATCGGTATCTGGGATCCATTATTATTGTAGTGATCATTATAGTGATCCTCGTCGCCGTTTTCAACATCCTTGGATGCGCCAGCGCTTTGGCTGTTGACTTCTCTGGGGTTGACTGTCGTATTGGTATATTTATGGTTACCCCACTCGGTGTCTGAGTGGGGTCCCGGGCTATTGATGGGGCCACGGATCGTAGGTGAAGGTGTTGGAAGTTTGTGCATTGGAAGGTTGAGATGAGCTGTCTTGATGTGTGGGCTCCCTTGCCATGAGGCCGTGGCACTACGATTATAACATTGACTATTTACACTTGCGGTTTCTATGGTAGTTGCCCCAACCATGGTTGGTACGATATCGCTGCCATCCTGGCTGTATACAGGATGGTGCGGATCGGGATGGGTTGGGTGTCCATCAGCGAGTCGAGAACCCGCTCCCATTAGTGCACCCGTGCTTGAAGAGTCTCCAAACCAAGTTTCTATAGGGCCTTTGTCATTGGAGTATTCCGAGTGTTGATTGTTTCGCATGTTAAAGTCAAACCCTATAGGATTTCGTTCGAAGGTATCGTGTGTTTCTGGTGAGAAATCCCAGGAACCGAGGCCGTCATTTGAAAATGGATGCTCAGGAGGTATGATTGGGGGGAGATTGATCTGAGGTAATTTCTGAGATCCCGCCGAAGGGAGTGCCGAGTGCGTATGTCCTCCTCGCGAGTAAGGATTAATCCGATAGCTGCCAGACGTATGTTGGTGATTAGACGGAGGATGCATTGAAGACGTCTATTGAGCGCACAATTTTACGACCTCGTCAGCAAACATCTTAACAGCGGATATAGCGGTCCGAATAAAAACAATTGCGAGCATGTTCGCCCTGTGTTCCGTAGAAGCCTTTTAAGGCTGACCAGAACTGCACATTTGTGTATCTACCCAACAGCATCGAAAAAGTACAGTTCGATGCGATTAAGATAGATAAGATAGAGAGTAATGAGGCTATCAAGGAAGATGAAGCTAAAATAAGGTATGATTCATACTTTTTTGTTGGGGGGGGGCCCAGGTAAGGAGGCATATGAGAAAGATGTTGAGATGGGATGGATAGATGTTCGGCCTCGTCAACAAGCGGCGAGGTGGGCACGCTTCGAATATAGGGGAGCAGAGAGCAGGCTGAGAATAGCTGCTGGATTGTCGAAGCTGATGAGACACGGTTGGCAGTTAGCATCAGGCTAATATAGACGGGCAATGAAATATCAAACCTACCAAATGATGCGGTCGAATTGCTTCTAGGATTCGTCAAGAAGAGAAGATTCGGCCAAAAAGCAGCAGTCGAAGGTTCTTCAAGTTCTCGAGTACAGTAGTGTCCAACTGAAAGGGTTTCTCAGTTTGTGCACGAAAATGGTGCGCATGTATAGGTTATCAATAATACCCCAACTCGTGGTGTCGACACAAGGCGCACAAAAAAGAAAAATCCGGAGAGTGTTTGACCTCACGGATGAGAATGTGGAATGGAAACAAGGAGGCAGGCCACTTTCTTACGGTTATTGCGGCCTCTATAAAATGTCGAGGAGAAGGAGAAGAGCACAGCAAAACTGAAGGGTTGCGTTGTGTTGGTTGAGTATGCTGGCTGGACGTTGAAGCACAAGATGTGTGTTAATTGATGTGCCCTGCGCACATTACTCCGCCCCCCCTCCATACTTCGTTCCTCCCCTCCCACCCGCTCGTTCAGTCTTTCCATCCAGAAGTGTTGCAGTGCGCAGGAGCTCGGACTCGCAATTGTAGCAGCTGCTGTTGAGCAAGCCCTCGGACCCGTACGAACAGCTCATGTCTCCCGCACCTGCACTACAGCATCCTAGGTCCTAAGACAAGGTATCATACTCATGCTGCATGATGTATGATGTAGGTGCGAGGGTACTCGAAGCGGACTGCAGCTCTTCCTTCGTCGCATTTTCCTCCGTCATATCAGTTCCTGAGATTATTGTGGCCCGCAGGAAAGAGCCGCGCTTGGAACGGCTTCTAAGTTGTCAATGGATAGGACTCACGAAAGAAGTGCTTCCATATCTCAGCAAACCCTAGATGCATCATGACCCTGTAGTGCAGCAGCAGAGCTAGTAGTTACTTAGCACCGCCGCATTGGCGATTTGTCGTTGACTGAACGAAAGAAAAAAAGAATGAGATGCTATCACTGCGCACCTAATTAATTGTGCGCAATCATTGAACACACCTGTCGTCTGGTCTAGCGCAGACACTCCATGACTCGTTGCATAAGCGGTTTCAATCGACTAGTATGTACCTTAGTACCTATATTCGATTCGACTCCATCATCATCATCAGCATCAACTCCAGAGGAATTATGGAGGAGTGTCTTTTTGAAAAATAACAACCACACACCCGCAAGCCAAATGTATGATGACATGTCCTTCGATATCTCTCTTCGAGCGACCTATCTCCTCGGGCCAGGCAAATCTAGGGTTTTATTGTGGTTTGTTACTTTTCGCACTCAACAACTTAGCCCGGAACGTGCCGACCCAGGTTAACGATTGAGCACCGCTGCTGCCTAGAAGTGTTCATTTATTGTACAAGACACTGCGTATGTTTCGGCGGTTACAAAGAGCCACAATCGGGTACTTCAAATATAGCAGAAGCTACCAATTCACAACCGAAATTCTCACTGGGAGCCCTGTAGCTCATTGTGTCTTTTCCTGTTTTTTCTTTTTACCTGGGCAGATCTACGATGTCTTACATATCTTGGCGTCAGCGGGTTTGCTGTCCCCCAACATCTAGCTTCTTGAGCACAACCAATTGGTTACCGAATTGGTGGGTACATTTCATGCAATTGAGCACGGTAGTGGTAGCACAAAAGTGGCAGTGCATTTCGAGCGAAAGCATTATCAATGCGATTCAAAAAAAGTGAATCATTAAAACTTTTTCTTCGAATTCCTCCGAGTACGTAACCCAAACGGCCATTTCTCACCGCACAACCGAATTATCCAACGACAACTAGCACTCGTCCACGACCCCTCCATCCATTCAAGGAACTCACAATTGTGTGGTTTCGTTGTTCGCATTGAATTTTTTTCGCAACACCCCCCTTCTCCCAGATATCGATGTTGCTATGCTGTCTCATAACGAAACCCGCAATATAACTACAACGTTGCAACATTACGACTCGACGACCGACTAACTTGACTACCTTTATGCGGCCCCGTCATATGTGGATTCAAAAAACCCATACATCATACCTTAATTAGTATCTAGCAGCGCTGTGCATGATCTAGGAGCAGGAACTGTGAACGGCCACGCAGTACACATCCTCCTCCGTCCCTTCCCTCCAACCAAATTCACCGCCCACTACACAGGGCACTCCGCACGCCCGCCATAAGATTTATTATCTTTGAGCCGCGACAGGCACACGGTGCGGGTTTTAATCAGATTTTTTTTCAAACTTTCAAACGGATTTTTTCAAAAAAAAAAAAAAGATATTGCGAGTGACATGGCGTGATTTCCTTTGATGCCTAACTTTTTTTCTCCCTCAGAGTGCCCACGTACTCAACGGGCGGAGATTCTGTACAGATTGACTGACGAGATTACACGCACGCATTGAATCCAGATCTGGATAAACGATTCTGATCCGTGATCGATTCCACATAAAAACAAAATACCTCCAACAATTATTCTGCGGCTGTGCTTCTAGAAAAAAACTCCCTCCCCCTTGCTCTTCCCCTTCCCCTAAAAACCACCATGGCCATATCCCTTTCGATCGATAGCCGGTATGTATGTATGTATGTATGTAGTCTCGAGCATCCGACCCAACCCTCGATATCGACGCCGTGTCATGATCTCGGAAAGCTGTGCTTTGGCGATTTTTATTTTTTATTTTCCTTCTGTTTGCTTGGTATGATGCAGAAACCCCAGACAAAACGTGAGCACTGAGCACGCCGGCAGCGTATACTAAGTCTAGTTGGAAAATACGATCCATTCATGAGCATGAGTATGTCGAGCTCGTGATCCGGATCCATGAAAATGCCTGGATATGATACATGTACTCTGCATTATTATACCGGTAGTCTACGGTCCTAGAGATAGGTAATTGGGCTGACTGCAAGGGGATATCCGAAGACGCCGGCGCCCTCCTCGGCTTGCAATTGGCATTAACTCTAATGCCATAAATATCTCTTAAAAAGTTTACCTAGGCAGGCAGTCCATGCTGTAAAACGTGAGCCTCATGGGAGGCTAGCCTAGGTTCGTGGTTCAGAAATCACCTCAGCCTTTCGCTCATCAAAAGTATCTAGAGTCATAAATCATCATATTCATAACCCCCGGGTATATAACAAACATATATATATTTAACAAAAACCCATCATCATATCACCATAACCACATCTCATCATTTTTTTAAATCATCCTACCCCCGGACCCCACCACCGCATGCAGAACCAAAAAAACCAAACAGATATGCGCAGAGTAAAGATGGCAAAAGTAAAAAGAGAAGAGAAAAATTGTTGGTGATACATTTCATTCATAATCTCGAAAGAAAGACACTACCACATGTACAACTCCCCTCCCCTTCCCACCCACTCCCTCGGTCCCATATACAATCAACTTGGACCCAGCCCAGATCGCGCCCCCCCGTATATAGCAAGTAGCAGTAGCAGCGCCATCATACAGACAAAAAAAAAAGCAGAGAAACAAAAGAAAAAAACAAAACCCTTTTTCCAAAAAACTCCTTCCATGCACGCACGACTCCGCAGAAAAACAATTGGACTGATAAACCTCCCACACACAAACATCATGATAAAAAACATTTCGTGGCGAATTCCTTTTTTTGCGTTCCTACTGTCGTTTACGCCTTGTCGACGAGCGCGCCGGGGCACCACTAGCGCTAGGTTCAGCCTGGTTCGCCTGTTCCTGCCTGCACTCATTGCACAGAGCATGCTCACAATCCAGGCAGCTGGGTTGCAAATCAACCAGGGACACATGTGAGAACCCTGTGTTTCGTAAACACTTGCACTGTGCTCACAATCAGTAGTGTAACCAGAACAAGGAATCATAAACATACACAATACCAAGTCTTATCAGACCGCGCCCGCTTGCTAGGATTGCTTGGATTGCTTTGGACATTCACTGGCGCCAGGTTTTCTTCTGGGTTTGCTGTAGGGTTCGCCGGGCTGGAATGGATAATTGTTGCCGCGGCATTGGCTAACTGTAATAACGACGGAGAAGATTCCAGGGGATCTGGTAAAATAGCTGACTCGTCGTCATCATCAGAATCAGACAAGCTAGGGCAGTCATGGACAGCGTCCTCATCCTGGTATTTGTATTGCTTGATACTACACCCTTGCTCAAAATGACTTCCAAGATGGTTGAATCTCTCGTCCCATCCGGCGAGGCCCTGCTTTTTCAAATTTATGGTCTTTCCCTGTACTCCAGATTCGTCAACGCAAAATCCGCACCAGAAGATATGATGGTCGCTTCCGCCAATGTATGACCTCTCAGCCCAACGCTTGATTTCTGCCTCGGTCCTAATGCCGTGGGCGCTGGATTTCAGATGGTTAACGAAGTTTTCCTTCCGGTAGTGAATAGCTTTACAGATATCTCCTGCGCCATGTGGATGAACAGGAACATTGCACTTCCAACTCTCCAACCGGTGGTGCTGGCTGTTCTCATGGCGCTTCCAATCGTTCTTGGATCCAAATAATCTCTGGCAATATCGGGCCGTGCATCCATAGGGTCTTGTATGACGCTTTCGGTGTTTTCTGCCACAACGGTCAGTAAGGTCTTATATACTTGTTGTGATCCATCCATCTTTCGAAACATACCGCAACTCGCAGTTCCGGGCAAATGTACTCTTACAACCTGGATGTCCACATCTGTAGATTTTCTCGACGGGGCCTTTGGCAACTTTGCAAGCTCCGGGGGCATTGGTGGGCGCACGAGCCGGTTGTATTGGCGGCGGATAGGGCTGCAATGGAGCTCGAGGTCTGGCATATGGCTGAACCGCTTGTATGGGCTGTTTCTGGACTTCCTGACCATTGGGGCCCCCGGATCCTGGAGGGTTTTCTCCCGGTGGGGATGCTACCGTCTCGGGAGGGGAGAGCATACTCACAGTATCAGCTCCTGTTTCTTGGCCAGATGCACGCCTGTCTGCTTGTCCGGCCTTTGTTCCATCCTGGCGGGATATAAACAAAAGGGGATTGGGATCCTCCAATGGACTTTGCTGAACATAACGATTAATAGCTTCATTACTGTTGTCTGCATAGTCCTCCAAATTCCTTGGGTTCAATGGAGGTACCGATCTGGCTTCCCTGGCTTCCCCTGGAGAATTGAATTGGCTAATAACCTGGGCTCCAACACCGCTGGCTTGTATACTCTGGGTTTGCAGTTCCTTTGATTCTTGAGCTTCTAGTTCTCTGTACTGGGCTTCTAGTAGATCCAGTTGGCGCTTCATATGGCTCATCTGCGACTGGATGTCCTGCATTTGCTTCCTTCGGGCGATATTCTCTTCCCGTTCCTGGGGAAGGGCTGCTGTCCACATATTATGAGCCATTGCTCTCGGGGATATAGGCTCCGAATTCATGCGGTTTTGTACTCCGGGGGACGTTGGCGGCATTCCCTGATAACCTTGGATACGGGGGCTGGTATTTTCTAGGTCCGACGGATCCATATCTGAGCTGTCTTCTTCTAATGGACCGTAATAGGCAGGCCTGGGGCGGTGAAGATTCCCGTTATCGACCCTAGTTACAACCCACTGCAGCTTCCTGTTCTTTCGTTGTGAGAAGGACATGGATCCAGTATTCCTTCGTGTACGAACTGACGAGCAATTTGTCTCTGAGGCCGACTCCTGATGAACATCTTCAGGGTTGACTTCAACGCGGCATTCCGATTCGGCCCTTAATTCCGCGAACCGAAAAGGATAACCAGTCACTCTCCATCACCACACAACGAGAGAGGAAGAAAAAGATAATATGGGAACTCACTGCTTCAGAAATGCACTCATACACCTGGCATCCCTGGTGCTATGGAGCTTCTTCAGATGGTTCCGGAAGTTGTCCAGTCGAAAATATATTTTATTCCTGTCCCTACAGTGGTCATAAATGCAGTTATATCCTACAGCCGGCCCTTTGGTACCTTTGTGAACGGAGTTCTCATGGCGCTTTAGATCGTTGGGAGACGTAAAGCCAGATTGCATACGTTCGCACCCTTTTTGTTTGCATTTGAATGGTTTTGTGTGTTTTGCTTGATGTTTTCTTAAAGTATTTGAGGCGAGGATTAGCCCATGATCACAACGGCGAGAAACAACACATATTGCTCTGACTATATCGAAATGAAATGCCTACCGTAGTAATGAATCGCAGGTAAAACCTTCTCCGCATGTTTCGCACACTATCTTGGATACAACTGCCGAAAATCCTCTCTTGTCTACTGTTGAATAATGACCTTTTTCGGGCTCGGGTGTATTTAGAATGCTCTGAATTCGCGTCGTGTCATTTGATTCGGGAGGGCCCATAGTAGGTGGAGGCGGACACCGTCCCTCGACTGGAGTTTCAAAGTGTGCGGTCGCTTCTTTGTGGCCACTTCCCCAAAAACCACGATCGACTCGTTGATACTTGTGAGGCGGGCCATCGTCGTTCAAAAGGTCGGTAATCGCCATATACTGAGTGCGAGTCGACCCAAGGTGACGAGGTGCACCACCCGCAGAAGAGATTGCTACGGCATTCATGGTAAGGTTTTCGTCCTTTCTGAAGTTAACGCTTTCTGCCTCTTCCTTCTAGCTGCTGGAATCTAAGGCAGCGATCGCCTTGCGATCCGACACACTAAAACAGATCGCTGTCGTTGGCTGTTTAAAACAAAAAAAGTGGTTTTGGCCGGAGGATCGGTCAAAGGAAATGCACATAAAAAGTAACGATGTTGTTTATCTGGTAAAGAGTATATTGGCTTCGAATTCCGAAGAAGTCCCTACTAGATTCTCGTTTGATGATGGTATAGTCGTGGTTCGCTGGGGCGGGAAACACCACTTTTACTTCGTTCGTTGTCCCCACACCACCTCACCTAGTTGTGAAATATTTCGAACGAACGGACACAAGACAAGGCTTTCCAGGGATATATTCCCCTGCGGAAAGGTGGTGTACGGGGTTCGCTCTTTTCGTTGGTCGCAGGGAAATGCGCGAATCGAGATTCGCACGTCACCGTCAGCCTTGAATGGCCCAGCAAATAAGACCTTTGCCGCCTTAACAGAAAGCGCCCTGGTTCGTCTGGTACTGAAACCCTCTCCTCAGCGACAATTTCCTCGGGTCGGCACTCCTCTTGAGTGCTGCTGTCTGGATTCCAACAAGTCCAATCAATAAGCAGAAGCCGCCTTCGGGAAGTGCGCGCTCATCCGGGATTCGGGAATCGACGCGAGATTGGGTATTTGGGAACGGAGAGAGAGGTATCGATGTTGCTGTGAATACCGAGATATTTGTTGGTACTACAGAAAGAGGCAGACAGGGCTTCTGGTCAATATGATGGAAGGTTAGACGGGAGTAGGCAATGGATAAGGCGAAGAGGCATTCCAGAGCGGGCGTGAGCACGAGGAAAAGAGTGAGTGAGTGAGTGAGAGACACCGTCCGACCGACTGTCTGTCTTGTCTTGTCCGCCAGTCCTCGGTCAGTTTCGAGAGAGTGAATAGACAGTGGATGTAGGGTGAATGATAGGGGGACGACGGGAGGGGTCGGGTCGGTTAGTCCTGAGCGAGGGGAGGAGAGAATTGAGTGGATGGGTGTGTGGGTGCGTGGGTGTGTGAGTTGGGTTGAGGGGGTCAATTGGCAGGAGTTGGGATATCCTAGGCTTTGTCGCAAAAGTTCGATTTGGGGCGGATTCTCGCTCGTGTGGGGGTGCGCCAGAAAGAAGGCACCCAGCAGGGGTACTGTTGGTGGGGGTAGAACAGGCAGATTTCCTGTATTCCTCGTGCAGATGCACTTCTCATGCGTGTGCTATCTACCAAGGCCTTAAGTAGCTCAGCAACCATAATGTAGCAAGTAGTACCAGCCAAACACTGGTCATCAGAAACGTAAGATGTGCAGTGCAGCCCAACCCACCCCCTCTTTCAAAAAAAAAACTCGCGGAGCCCACATGCACAATTTCGCTCCTGCTGATGCTGCACACCACGCTGCCTACTTCGTTCGTGCTTCTGTTTTCTTCTACTGGCGGACCAAGTGCAGATAGATGCGATGGGTGCTTATAGGAGAGCATTTACTGGCGCACTGAGGGAATAGGCACCACCTGCAACCCGTTTGCTGCCTCTCATTACGATAGAGGTATCTAGTTATGTGATTTAAGTTAAGTTAATTGAGCTGGTGGATCGACCGTTAAGAAATAATTGTGACAGGACTGACGACGACGCCTCGCAAGTGCCGGACGGATGCAGCTAGCACTGCAGTTGCAAAAGTACCTGCGAAGTACCTGAATGTTACGGACTTCATACGTCTTCACCACCAGCAGCAGCAGCAGCACCATCCGCTATCACCTCCACTATCACCACCACTCACCAAGTCTTTCTTTATCCTCACCAACATGTGTGTTTCAGATTATCCTCTCTTATTCTTAGTGCGTCAGCGAACCTCAACCTATGCTTTTCGATTTGAAGAGACCACCGAGGAACCTCCAGTGAGGCCGAAAGAAATCACTTCCTCATTCAAGACCGGAAAAAGTATGTCCCGCTACCGAGCCTACGGGAGAAGAGGACCACGTTTACTGCGTGGTGCACTACTGTTGCTGCTGCTGCTATCGTGAGTTTGCCCTGTGAAGTGGCGGAATTTCTGACGAATATGGTAGCTTCCCCGTCCACAAGATGACAGACGAATGAGTACGATCTTCTCTTCGCGAGCCTACATGACTTTCCATGATACACATGCGGTACCGTGTCTTCTTGGGAGGACAGCAATCGGTGATTTCCCAGTTGACCACATGGACTTTCATTCATTCTCGGCAAGTAGTCTAGAGGTGAGTATTTCGGATATCTACGCGAGAGAGAGAGAGAGAGCGAACAGATAACGGCAGTGGATAACGAATCCCGTCCCTTTCTGTCTAAGGTGTTCCCGTTTTCAGACACATCAAAATTCTCAAATCGGTAAAGATACTCGCTTCCAAACGCAAAAGGAATATTTCCCTCGAGACACCAGAACACTACATCTTGGTGGAAACAACGCACTCCCCATCACATAAAACAAAACAAAAAAATTTGGGACAAAATACGTAGTGTGTGCATAATCTCTATCTCTATCTCTTTCTCGCTCCTTTGCGGGAAAAGCAAATATACTTCTTACCTTCCTCCCACTCTGGCCACGTCAAAGAAAACCAACCCAACCCTTCAGCTACCGCCCCCGCTCCCGTCGATTGTGCGAGATTCCACAAGAAATTCATACATATGTTCTTTTGCTTTGTCGATCCAGAGTTTCTCGGACCGACCGATAGGTATTTTTTTTTGCTTTTGTTCTCACAAGACCTTCAAGCGACACACAACCCTTCCAGCTGAAGCATTCCAGAATGGAGAGATCGAGATAAATGGGGCATGGCAAGTGCATTATTCCTTTCTCCCCTTCCCACATAGGGCAGAAAAAATTAAAAACGGGTTCTTCCATGTTTTCTTGTCGTTGCGAACCATCAGTCCATTTGATCAAATCGAAAGAAAAAAAAGTTGGGCTGCCCACGCAACACAAAAAAAGTGAGGCGGCCATGCCCTTGGTTCGCATGTTTCTTACTAGGCAGCTACTATGCTATCTTACTTGGCATAACGGCGACGTAATAGTCCCCTTCCCCTCTCCCCTTCGATAGCCCCCGAGTGGTAAGAGGAGCATCGGTTAGGTGCTGTACTATATGTTAGATAAAAGGGAAAATTAAAGAAACGTGAGTGAGTGCTTACCAGGCCAGGGAAATACTGCGATTGGTACTCTATCTCAGTGTGGGGCGTTTGTGGTTTTTCTTTTTCTTTTGGAACATACGTCTGGTGACCGATGATATCTACAATCACACCATCCCCGTTTATACCCGTTAGCTTGGCAAAAGGTGCGCAAGCAGGCAAGTGATCTATGCTCACGTGGGGGTGAAGAGGGGAAGCAGGGAAGGAGAAAGCCACTACCGAGGGGGTGTGGCGACTTTATGGGGCGAATGATGAAATGGGTGTTGATGTCCAGCGATCCGTAGAATGGGTAAGGGGTCATGATCTAGATTACCTACTCTTGAGCAGTTTCAAAAAAACTGAGCGCAGAATAGGGGTTTCTAGACTTTGTGGGTTTGCCTGCGCGGCGGATACATGTTACTGTTGCAGTTTAATTGGGAGGGGGGTGTCGCTGAATTCGAAGTGGAGTAAAGTAGAGTACAAATTGGCAAGCAGAAGGTCTTGTATGTAGTTAAAGATCCGCCTGCGCCTGTGTGTAGTGAAATGTTTTTTAAAATTAGTTAAAAAGGCCGAATTGATCGTAATTTACCAACCTCGTTAACGCCCTTATCCATCCCAAGGGCTTGTACGGCTGCAGTGTAGATCTGAACGTGAAGCATCAATGCTGGAACCGGAACCTACAAAAGGTGATTGGAGATAGTCCTCCTCGCGATCGGCGTTTAGTCTACACATCCCAGGCTGCCGGTAAGAATGCTTTTTACTCATTTGCTATCAAATTGCTCACAGAGGGTACACGTTGAACGAGCCAGCTCTCTGAGCAAGCGCTCCAATCAAACCCGTAGGTTGACCTGTATATTACTGTCTCTGGTTAGATGCTTGCAGGTTCGCTCATGATATCAACGTGAACCTTCTCTACGTATACGGTAGCTAGTTTGTAGACAATAACTTCGAATTTGCCACCAAAAAGGGATTGTGATATCGGGTTTTCGGGGGCGAACACGTTGGCGCCACGCCGCACACACAATATCTAATAGACTTCCAATGAAACTTCCCGCAACTTAGCGAACCTGTCATAGCGCACGGACCGTTGAGATCATGACCCCACAAGCGCGTGCGGAAGCGCTTATGTGCATCTGTAGGTAGGCGCAACGTTAAGTGACATATACATATGCCTCCCCTCTCTAACGGTTTCCATAGCCACGTAAATGGTTCAACTATCGGATACGAGCTGTGTTGTCGACACTTAACTCTTTGAACTCACAGCTGGTGTTGCGGTGATGATTGGCTTGGAAGTTTATATAGAATGTATATAAAAGTTTAGAAGTACGCACCGCAGCAGCAACCGTGGCCTGGCTACTATTAGCAAGCGTATAAAGCTGAGACTTGGTTTAGATAAGCGATTTTTGGCGGTTAATGGGAAGGCGGAGAGGAGAGTGATATGAAAACATTTGGGATGTTGTAGACATTAACGTTCCCTTGCATGCACGTGGCAACGGCTCCATAGCAAAACACCGTTACCCACCTGGTGGCCACGTACCTATGGCAGCGGGCTCAGAGGCTCTCCAATACCCTCATAGCTCACCTTCTCACCTTCTCACCTTCTCACCTTCTCGCCTTCTCAACTTCTCACATCCCCCCATCACATCAGTCTCCCCTCATAGTAACCTCTCTCTACTAACACACTCCTATATCGGTTTCGGTTCCTGCAGCGGACAATAACATCCCTCAGACCCTAACTGGGGAGGGCTTGTGCCAAGGCATGCCTACATCGACCCTAGCAGTTTGCCGAGGTGCGGTTAAATATCCTGCAGATGCGGGTTCCCTCCTAAATCGACCGATCTCTGTTTTGGAACACCGACAACTGTACTAAAGTATATCTACGTGGAGGTTGTAAGTTTTACTCATCTCAAACTTTCTGATGCTAATTCCAAAAGAAAGGTCCAATAATAACTTTTAGAATGATAGCGAGGATATTTCGAGGATGCATTCGCTGTTCGTTGTTTTCACAAGCGGTCACTTCGTGATGGTCTCCAAGAGAAATCCCTCCATCCCCCGTACTCCACACCTTTTGGGTTATTCCGGATCGTTGAGGTGAACGTATATCGGAAATGCACAAGTCGCCGATCTGGGTGTTCATTGCAGCTGACGGGGTCTACAAACTCTACTCTGCCTCGGCCGACGACGGTTTTTTACAATCGAGGTCCCTGTCCTTGTCTTAGTCTCGATTTTCACGATGGCTACTTCTTCTAATCGATGAACTAGATAGATAGCCATCTATTTCTTTCCCAGCCGTCCTATGCGTGGGAATTCATCGTCGAAGGGCACAGAGTACAGATTATTGTGACGTGGTGCCAAATCCATATTGTGAAGCCGACTGAATGTATGTACTCTATCTACCGACACTGTACCCCCCTTCCCCATTGTTTTCTCGGTATATGGGTGTGCGACCCAATTCCCAACCTCCTGGATTTCCAAATTTCGGAAATTGTGAAATGTGAAACCGAAAATCGATCGGAGTTAGGCTTGGGGACACCCTGATCGATAGCAAAGATGAGCTCGAGATTTTTCCCGTGTGTGGCCTGTTCAGGAAGGTTTTATTGTTCGTATAGGGAGCTTTTCATACAATGGAACTTCGTATCGAGGTGATACAGACAATCCAGTGGTTCTTACAATCTATATCAAAGCGAGCAGGAAACCTAAATGAATAGCTGAATAGCTATCCTAAGTTAAGTGCGATCCTTGGCTCCCCACACGAATTCGAATGGCAGTAAGAAGAGTTAGTAGTATTTTCCATTGGGATCAAAGTTCTACTCATGCTTCTATCAATGACACAGAGAAAAAAGGAATGTGAACCTCCCTTCCCGCTAGCGACCTCCTTCTAACCCGTGTATAGACTTACAAGGATTTTTTTCTCCACTGTTTTATACGCTTTGGTGTTTCAACTGTTATCTCTCCCCCGCGAACCCCGTTTTATAGAAAATCCACCCCTATAATGAACCTAGCCCGTGAAACATGCCGCAGTTTGCTCTAGCGTACCCGTCATCCAGCCTCTATCGGCGGGAAGGCACACACGCAACGCACACACGCTCCAACTCGCTTCCCATTCCCGAATGGGATCCATAGCGGGCCGCAACATAACGAACGAAACGGCAAAGTTCATGGGTAAACCCGTACGTAAGAATTTTAGAACCCCAAAATCATGCCCGAAAAAAATACCACCTAGTAGACGAGCGCTTTTGTTTGTTTAGCACTTCTAGCCCTGGTGGGTGGATTTTCAATTCGTCTGTTCAAGGATCTTATCATCGAATCTATGTATAACCAAAATCCACTCGGTACTTCTCCTCAATGTACCCTGGGGGTCGATATTAGGAAATTTTAAAGTCAGAAATCTTCGCCAATCCTACATCATTCTCGATTGCAAACCCCTAGATGAATCTATAGGGTTTTGCTGTTCACCACGTTTGTCAGGTGATTCGAGTTTCATACGGCAGGACAGGAAAGGTATGGAATGACGTTTGTCATTTCATCAACATGCACTGCACTGCACCTCGTGAACGGAACGGGGGAACATGGGAGTGTTGGCTGTCTCTTGCAACCTACCTGTGGAATAGGTTACACCTGGGGGACCCATCCATTCATCCAGCTGGCGAACTAACTAACTAACAAACCAACTAACAAGCCGGCGCGGGGAAAAGACAGAGAGAGATTGTCCAATTGCTTAACATAGATAATGCACAATATGGATCTGCGTGTTCCCTATTGCATGAATCGATAGCCATGGGGTCTGAGCTATATGGATGGATAGAGTGTTTGCAAGCTCTGTCTGACAGATAAAAATTCTGAAGAACAACAATAACAACAACAGATCACAGGAGTGCATTGCCAGCTATTAGTGCTCGTGCATTTCTTTGTTCATAACGAGCAGTCCAATCCCCTAACTTTAAGCGATAGGTTCTCACTCGACATATTCATATGGGTTCCATTCCCTTATCACCAGATGTCAAAATCCGCCCCGAGTCCCAGGGTTTCTTTCTGCACACCATCGCTCGATGGACTAAGGTGTAGGTAGTTTAGACGTTCTGATTATCCAGCTAGCCCAATACTAATTATTTTTTTCTCAGGTTGCACACTGTTTTTATTTTTCGGACGAACCATAAAAACGCTTCTTCCTTTCCTAATCGTCTGGGTTCCCTCCAGTTTTGTGTGTTGGATGCGCACGGGCATCAAAGGGCGAATGGGAAAAAAAAGCTGGTGAAGTCGGGTTTGGAATCTGTACAAGTGAGCTGAGTGAGTGAAGTGCTATGGGCAGATTATACGGCATTATTGATTGCAGCTCGCAATGGATCATAGTTCATCTCACCACCCAAGCTTAGAGTAGGGATGGACACCTACATGCCAACAGCCCCAACCAGCCGACGACGGGGACAGCGAGCGAGTAGTAACGCCAAATTCCAAAGAAGACCGAACACTGACGCAGAATATTTCGAGGTGGCATGTGCCAACCCACTCGTAGAACAACTAGTAGTGTTCGTTGGGGTGGGGACGACATTAGCTGAAACAAACACACTGGTTGATTTTGTGATGCAGACCACCCCCCCCTCCTCCTCCTATGTGATTTCATATTGTGTATCTGGATAACTTAGAGGCGAGGAAGTATGTGTGGGGGCGAGAGAAAAACGTAGTTTATTCTATTTCTTGAGTAAGAGAGACGAAGGGGCGAGCCATCGAGCTCGAGTGTTGAAGGTTGGTTTGCATTATGTACCCGGCACCTTGCTAGCTAGTAGACACTGCTCGAGTTATAGGGGAGGGGCTGTCATACATGCCTCAACGAGATAAAGCCCATATCACACACAATTTGAGGACAACGTATCGTCAGCTGACATGCTGCGTCTTCCAGCCCTGTGTAGTCTAGATAATGGCTTTGTGGCAGCACTGGCTCTCTGGAAATTTCCTTCAAGTGGACATCGAGTTAGAAGCTCTGTGGAAATTCAGGTGATCGGTTGGGGTTGCCTTCCCTTCCTCGGCCATATCACATTGTGCGGTGGCCATCTTCTACCCGGAAAATGACCAAATCTATGCAATGCAGGCATCCGACATACATCGAGATTTTGTATTTCCGCTCGATATGTATACCATCATCACCATCACCACCAGCAGCAGCACAGCGAAACAAAATAAAACTATCCTGCCGGAACAATTGTGTTTGGTGATGATCCGTTGGGCTTGATGCGAATGCATTCAGCGATCATATCTAAACCTGTCAGCTTTTTGTTTGGTATTTGTTTTTATCAGGAAGGGTGGGTGTACCGTCACTATCCCTACTCAAGCTTTCGTACTATGCTTTGGCTGGTACGTTCCCCCTTTATGCAAGTTAGAGTTTTCCCAGGTCGTCGAGAATATACGCGCCGTCAATCGTCATAGGTGGTCACTCATACATCTATATCTGTACTTCATGCGCCATCACCCGTCGCAATGGCTTTTCCCTCTCACGACTTTGACTCTGAACATTCGCCACGCCAAAAATGGTCTGTACTTGATTATGCCGTTCGATTTGGTGCTGTGGATCCGACTCATTATAAAGATGGGTTGTGAGGCGCGCAGTTCTGTCCCATGGCCAACTTTATCCTCTCACCAATTGCAACCTACATCTCTTGAGACACCTTCAGTGGCTGACTAATAGCTATCTCATGCGTGAAGCTAGGGAAGAAGCCGTGGGAAGCAAGACTTCCCTGCCCACTATTTCACAACCAGTTAGAGAAGCTATGTGTAGATTCTTGTTAATCGATTTTCCGCGCCAACTCCAACTGAATAAGCGGCGGGTCAAAAGCGACTGTCTGTAGCTACGGTGCTCCTCTCACCATATTAACAACAATTTGTGGGCAGGGAGAAGAAGGACGTGCTGGGGGATAGTATTGTGAAGGTGAGTAAGTCCCCTATATATGTCCATACTAGCCAAAATGGTTATCGAGGGCCTCAACCACCACAATGCCGAACAAACACATTGGCGCTCAGAATAGAGACTCCAATGGGGTTGAATTTATGCCCGAAGGTGCGAATAATCTCCGCATTGTGCTGGAACATGTAGCCCGTGTCCACGCCGCGCCTCTTTGAGTGCAAGACACATATGAGGCAATGAGCTAAAATTTAGGTATGTAGATACCATGTCTGCCCGGTGTTATTGAAACAGAGCTCCCCGCTTTCGAAAGCGTGGTTGAAATTTTATATCGCCGGTGGGAGAAGCATACGAGTGAGGGTGGCTCGTACAGCCCTGTATTCGCCAAACGCGGAAGCAGAACCCTGTTTAGTGCGGCTATGTGTGCTAAGTTAACAAGCCCGTCAGTCGCATCCACTGCCCGACTACGGCGCGGATTAGTCTCGTTCCCAGCCCCTCGTAGGGCTGGAACGAGACTAGGCACGGATAATATTGGAAAAAAAGTCGGGTTTTTTTGCTGAAGAAGCGTCTCAGGAACTATCTTACCACCAGACCTCAGCAGTACCCAAGAATGTTCAAATACCACTATGGAGCTCAGCCCTATACGAATAAGCCCATCTAAGCGACCGACTGGAGGAGATCTCGAGCTAAAGATAGCCTGCGCATTCTCACCGTATTGCTGACTGGGTCGGGTCTCCTTTCAAAAGCTTGGCCTTCACGTCCGAATCCGGTGTCTACCTTGGTTATATACGCGGACAGGCACATAACATACACTGCCACAGGTATATCTTTGGGATATGGATATAGGGGAGGGTATATAATCGATATCCGGTAAGGTAGAAGAAGCTTCGAAGGGGTATAAGTTCTTTCCTTGAATCCGGCAGTATTGCAATCATCAGTTCAGTTTCAACCGTAATTCCAGAAACAACATCTCACAAACCAAACTGCCATATTCCAAGAAATGGCATCCACAACCACCACCACCACCACCATCTTCGCCCGCCTCCTCATCTTCCTCCTCCTCACATCCTCCGCCTTCGCTCAGTTCACAACCTCCGCTAGGGAGTCACCGATCTGTACCTACCCCTACACTCCCTGGGTTTTCTTGGGCGGGCAAATTGCTAACCTCCAGAAAAATAGCTTCTGTGACGTCCTCAATCTCTGCATCTGCATCTGCGTCTGCATCCTCGAGGTTATCGTCCTCTGTCCATTCGGCTTCGTCGTTGTCGGCCTCAAGATCCACATCCAGATCTATTTCCACATCCGCATCCGCATCATCACATACTATCCACCCATCATCATCATCATCATCATCATCATCATCATCATCATCATCATCATCATCAACCACCACGACCACCTCTGCAACCGCGACCCATACCGGTGCGGCATCTCACGGTCGGGGGACGGTCGATTTCCAGGTTTTGGGTCTAGGTCTCGGGGCGGTGGCAGCGGGGGTGGTCGTGTTTTTGTAGACCCAAACGGGCGAGATCTTGAGGGTGAGGACATGAAGTGGTGTGAAGTTTTGTTTTTATGGAGTTTTGGGTTATATTGTTTTATAGCATAATGATAGAATGAAAATCCCGTGTAGACTATAAGTATTGGTATTAGAAACTATTCTATTCTCCACAAATTTTATACCAATCACACCCTCGCACTCGCGATCGTAGCCATGACGTTGTCGCCGCCCCGCGCGCGGAAAGTCTGGACGTGGGCCCATAATTTATGCCGCAAACGTGGCATCGAACTCGAACATGGCGAAACGTTAACACACACGCCATAGCAAAACAAAACAAAAAAAGGAAATCCCCCACAAGTCGCCCCTGATTCTTTGAAAATAACAAAAACCCTGAGGTGATGAACCGATAAAAGGAAGCCACGTGCGAATATCACTCAGGAGACACCCCAATTCTCTCGAGGTGTCCAGCGAATAAAAAAATCGGCCGAAACCTGCTTGCACGCGAGAGAAATAATTATAACAGTTGTTGATACGAAACACGACCACAGGTATGATGTGCGTACGCGAATCAGGTCCCGATGAAACGTCACACCACGCATAGATAAGAAAATCGCCCAAAAATATGCGAGTTGCAATATAAATCCCCCTCTTCTCGTTTCCTTATATTTCGCCCCTGAATTAAAAAGCCCCCTTTCTATTCTATAAAGCCCACTATCTATATACATACGTGCGACCCTTTTACTTCTAGATCTCTTTGCAATTGTCACTGCTAACTCTAGCTTTAGTCGACTTTCAACATACTATATACAATGCCAGCAGTAGTAGTAGCAACCCCGGCCCTAACCGCCGCAACAGACTACGCCGTCTACCTCCTCCGCTTCCCACTGATCTTTCTGGGCGCTATCATTTTCTCGGTGTCGTTTGGTGTGTACATGATTGACGCAATGGGTGCGTGGCCACGAAAGGGGAAGAGAGTGCTACATGCGAATCGGAGGAGACATCGGTATACCCCCCCCCCCCCCAGATAATGAAGGAATGAAAAGCTGATGGGAAGGTGTGGATAAAAAGCATGTAAATGAGAATGGAAGGATGAGGAGTGAGTTTGTGTGATTGATGATGGAACAAAAGCTCGAGCGCTCTTTTTTCCTTTGAAGATACCCATGGAGTTGTAACTGAATCGGAATATATGGCACACACACACTCTCTCCTCAATTTTTAAAAAGTGGTATTCATTAAAAACGCAACCCATACATCTTCTACAAAAAAACAACGTTAAAATGCCAGAATTACTTTACTTTAACCTACGTATACCTCACCACCTCCCCCGTATCATAAGAAACACCTGGAATCTCATCCCTCCATCGATATCTATGCCACTCTTCCGGATCCTCTATCCTCGCCGCCGGATACAACTCCTCCGGCATATTCAATCTCCGCCCTCCGAACAAATTTAAATCCCCAGCTAGGAACCAACAGAAACACAGCAGGAAGCCGAGAAGATATAGTCTCTGCCACCTACTACTACTTCTTACTAGTGGTAGCGACGGCGGTGGGGGTCTATACCAATACTCCTCCTCGAAATCTTCTGGGGTAGCGAACCGTTCCCCTCTTAGGATTAGCGGAGGAGGTGGTGGCGGTGGTGGAGATGGCGGCGGGGGAGGAAGTGTTATGGGTCGCATCATACGCAGTGCTCCGCTAATCGCGGATTTTACGGCGCGGCTGGCCCGGGAGGGTTCTTTCTCGGGCCCAGGTTTTTTCTTACGAGGTTTGGCCTGGGTTTGGTTGGGTTTCTTTTTGCGGGCTTGGCCACGCAACACTGGCACCTGGATTTTGGGCATTGGTGGAGGTATTGGTGGTGCTGCTGGTGGTGTCGCTTTTGTCGTCGCTGGACTTCCGGCCGTGGTCGATGTCTTCTTGGTCGGCGTGTTCTTTGGCGTTTCCTTCGGAGCAGGTGGTTCATAATCATCATCACTTGAGTGATCGCTAATGGGAGGAATTGAGTGGAGTTCCCACTCGGAGTCGTACTCGGAATCGCTTTCCTCTTCAGTGCTTGGTTCTGGATCGTAGTCGAGGTCTGAGTCGTCTTCGTGGTATAACTTTACCATTTTAAGGTATCTGATTTTTGGTTTCCGTTTCCCGCCATCGCCGTCTTCGGGCGTGTTCTCCTCATCGGCTTCGGAATCGTCGGAATCGAAGAGGCCCTCCATTGATATCTCTTGTGTGAATTTCCGGGTGTTGATGTCGTCGTCATAGTTTTGGCGGGTGGATGAAGGGTTTGGGTTTGGAGGGGGCCGTGGTGGTGGTGGTGACCATCTGTATTCTTCTGGCTCGGGAGTTGGGTCTAGTAGGTCTGGAGGAGGTGGTGGAGGAGGGGGGTCTTGGTCGTCATCGACATCCTTGGGTGGATCATCCGGCTTTGGATGTTCGTGATGAGACTTCTTTTTCTCCTCTTTTTTCTCTTTTTCTTTCTCCACCTCTTTTGCTTTCCGCCTCCGCTCCTCTTCTTCATTTGCTTTCCGTCTCCGCTTTTCCTCTTTTTCTCTCCTCCTTTTCTCCAATAACCTTTGCGTTTCCTCTTCCTTTGCTTTCTGTCTCCGCTTCTCCTCCTTTTCTTTCCTCTTCTTCTCCAGTAGTTTTTGTGCGTCCTCTTCCTTCGCTTTCCGTCTCCGCTCCTGCTCTTCTTCCCTTTGCTTCCTCCTTTCCTCCCGCTTTCGTTCCTCCTCTATCTCCCTTTCCCTTCTTTTTCTCTCCCGCATCCGTGCCGCCTCTTCCTCCTCTTCCTTTTCTCTTCTCTTCCTCTCTTCCTCATCCTCCTCCGGTCCTTCATCCCAATACTCTTCTCCTCCGTCCTTAGTGCGCCGTTTTACCTTCTTCCCCTCTCCTTTTCCCCACCACTTAGGCAGCGGCGGGAGTGGCGGGAGTGATGGCATAGGAAATAACGGCGCCAACGGGGTATGACCCATCGTTTGTGTCACCGGCGGGGGGACGTTCTGTAAGAACTGTCGGAACGAGTCTTTTGCCTTTTGCCGATTCCGTTTCTGTTCTGTATTTGAGATTTTCACCTCAACCTCCTCTTCGTCGGTTTGGTAAAAAGAAGCCGCCATATCGCTTCCTGGCAAACTCCTGGGTGGCTTCGCAGCCCACTGTGCTATTTGTTTCCCCATCTTTGCTCTCTTGCCTGTCATCTTCGGAGGAGGTGATGGGGAGGGGGAAGGAGAGGAGGAGGAGGATTCACTACTGCCCGAGTCGCGGAAGCTCTGGTTCATGTCGGTTGGTTTTCGGATGAGCTTTTTGGCTCGCCATTGCGTGTTGGATATTACTGAGCTGCCAGACTCTGATACTCCTTCGATTTCGTACTCGTCGTATAAGTTGCGACCCTCGCGATCTCGTGGTGGTGAAGAAGACGAAACAGAAGGATGTCGCTGCTGCTGCTGCTGCTGCTGCTGCTGCTGTAATGATCCCATCCCCACCACCACCTCCTCATCCTCACCCTCATCACTGCTACTACTACTCTCAATCTCAAACCCCGGAACCTCAGGCCTATCCAACACCACCTCCAAAACACAAAACCCCACAAACGCGCCCAAAAAAAACCACGGCGTCCACCGTATCCACAACAGAAACACCCTATGCCCAACCGCAACAACCGAATACCGATGTCCATACCCCCTCTTTCCCCAGCGCCACCCTCCGACACGCCACCACTCCCCGATAAAAACCCACAGAACCACCCACAGAACCACCAACACCCATTGCCCCTTAACCCCCCTCCCCCGCCACAATGCCAGCACAACCCCCCACTGCACCCCCACAATCCGTAACGGTAAAAACACCACATCCCACTTCCCCCTCAAAATGCGACGGTAAACAACCGGCCAGTGTTGGAATAACATCCACCTAAACACTTTTTCAACAGTTCCATGACACACAACTACGGCCATGGCAAGGAATAGGTAGAACTCCCAATGCGCAATTAGGTCCCGGATACTTGAGGTGGAAAAGGTGAGGATCCGTCGGGTGTGGATAAGTAGGAAGATTATGGACCAAAGGTAGACAGAGAGCGTGAACCAGGCGGTGGATAGGGTGGTGAAGAAATAATCCCAGGATGGGTAGGAGGGGAGGAGGAGGTAGCGGTAGGTGAAGGTTGTGAGAAAGATAGTTATAGTGAGGGTGCTGAGGATGGACGTGGACGTGGACGTGGAGGTGGAGGAGGGGAGAGAGGGGAAAGAGAGGAGAGTCCGAGTGGATGCCATGATTATGAGTCTGGATTTCTGTTAGATGGATGATGATGGGGGGGGGGGGGGGGACTAACTGTAGTTTTGACCGTGACAAAAACTTCCACCTACACAACCGTCGGTATTGTTACTTAGCTGTCGTTTTATCGAAGGAGGACAATTGATAGAATACTTAAGATTGTTTAGAAGATCATATATAGACTTTGGCGATCCCTTTCCCTTCTATTGTGTCATTGAGAGCTGTTTTTGAAATGCGAAGAAGGATTGATAAAAAAAATCAAGAGCGGGATGAGAGTGGAAAATTTTTTTGCAATTCCATCATGGAGTTTATCATGGGGGTTTGGTGGTGGATTGCAATTGTCGAGCTTTTCTTTGTTTCTCGGATGTTCACCAGTTGAAACATATATTTGAACAAACATAAAGAACCCATCCATCCTCATGGAGGTTGTTGGAACTAATGGCCTGGCCTGCCCCTTTGTTTAAAAAAACACCCCCCATCAAACCTAACCTGCACTACGGCGATGGCGGCCTAATCCCTCCGCTGACAGCACTTTTCGAAGTTCTCGAATTCCCATGCCACGATACCTGTGGCAACCGGCCATACGCTCTCTACCCATTCCCACCAGTCTTGTCCACCTACATCGAATCTGTTCCCAGACTCTTTCAGTGCACACATCCTATATCACTCCCAGGTCAGTAAAAAATGGAAAATTTATATCCCTAGGAACTTTACCTATAACGCCAACATCCATACGATAGGTCACCATAGACATCATCACTAACATGATATTTCCCTCTCAACCTCACGCGAGGTGGAAGACAGACATGGTCGGTGAATCGCCACTCCCGACTCTGGGATTGCTCCAGTCGAAGTCTGGGGAAAGATAAGCCCATTGTATGCGGCGCGAAACCTCCAGAGCTTTCGGTGGGAGGATGTCCTGGCGCTGTCGTGTTTGTGAATGTCATGCTATATGTTAAATTGTGGAGACTGTAATAGATGCTTGCGATTGGCCCGGGGGCTGTTATGTTGTAGACGCCCTTCGATTGATCCTCTACCATCTTGGTTACGTTAAAGTATTCCACGCTCTTATTACCATCCGTCTCGGTATCAAGCACCCTCAAAGCAAGCGAAAAACTCCCCCAGCTCTTGTCGTCTAGCTTCCGATTATATTCATCTATATTGTCAAAACCCAACGATTGGTTCCATGCTCGTATAAGATCCATTGTGTACCGATATTTGCCCTCTTCGTAGAAATGAATACTCGAGGATGTGTCATATATAGCTGAACCCGGCGACCCGTCGTAATGCGGAAAATCCGGTTGGACGAAGATTTCCGCCATAAGTCTATACCCATCGCAAACATGTTCATACGCATGTTTTGCAAAGAAGTCCCGGAAAGCAATCGAAGCGATTAATCCGTACGACCCAATAAATACTAGTATCACAAATGCGTATGCCTTGTAGCATGGAGTTTCTCGGCAACATGAGAACGTACTGGCGCTTTTGAACTTCTTTATCCTTCGAGGGATTTTTGTGAACGCCGCGTAAACGAAAAATACATTAGTGAAGCCGACGATGATGGAGAATAGGCAGAGACATAGATAGATTACGGTGAATTGCCAGTAACCTTTGGCGCGGAGAGGATATGATGTTAATGCTGTGGGACGGACAAAGGCGTGGTTCATGAGTACGATCCAGACCGTCATTACGACGTTGAGCGGGATGAGGAGATACTGGAAGGTGATGTTGACGAAAGATACTGGGAGGTTCATGGCGCAGTGGACAAGACGAACCAGTCGTCGCCGTTTATTACTGTGCGAAGAGGAGGTGCGTAGAGAGGTGCTTTGGTCGGATTACCTCGAAGCGGTGAAGATAGCGAATTAACGATTAATGATTAACGATTAACGAAGGCAATGCGGGTAGGTAGACTGCGCCCAGTTAGATAATAGCGCAACAATATGTGACAAAAACAAAACTCGCTTCCAGGGGATAGTAATGCTCAGAATATTGCAGGTTTAGGCCGATGGGGAGGCATGGAAGAGAGGGAAAAGGGCGGTCGGGGAGCTCCTTGGCGGTGGGCGCTCACAGCTCCTCACTCATGGTGGATTTGAAATCCTAAAGCATGCCTGGGCACGTACCTGATAGTACTTAGTGTGCGGCCTTGGGCGGCCAAAGTGGCGTTCAGCTGAATCCCAGTTCTAACTCGTTTCGGCCGCACGTCACACCGTGCCCAACAGTTGACGACTAAGAACATGACGACTAATTGCATGAATACCTCACTGAGCTTCCGACTTTCTCGTGTTCTTCACCTTCATCTTCACTTTCATTTTCATCTTCTTCACCCTTATCCAAATCCCCATCTTCGCGATCTTGCCCGCCAACGACATGATGTCATCGAGGCCGGGGGATCCCTTTCCTACTGTCATCAATTACAACTTCGGGAATACTTATGTGTAGGCTAATCTCCTTTTTGTCGTTTAGAACTCACTTCGAGATTGCTCCTGGCTGTGACTGCAGAAGAAAATCTTCTCCTCGGTCATCGATATTTGAATTTCTTCCTCCCAATAGTCCGAGGTTGCAGTGCTGACCACCACAGATACGCCGGAGGAACGCAGAGCGCGGGTCAAAATCCTCACCCACGTGGATCAAACATTTCGTCTCCAGGATATGTGCCTACCATGCAGCCTGCCGTTTTCCAAAGTTTCTACACCCCGGGATTTAATGGGCAAGCCATATATCCTAACATTCAGCCTCAATTTGTGATTCCTTTAACATATCGTCCCACCTATGAAGACTATCAGCGTTCGGTCCGATTGGCTACAGGCCTTCCAATCCTGCATCAGACCATCAACCATAACTATTACATTGGTGATGGATACTATAGATATGGCAACAACTCAGGGTTCCGCCAGCAGGAAATCGTCCAACGAAACATCCAACAAGAGGTTCCGAGGGAAAGGATGGTTCGTTTTTCCTCGAACGCTGAAGGCCAACATAATTGTAGTCGTTGCAAATGCGGATATTGTGTCAAGGAACGTGCGTCCTTTGCCTCGGATGCTGAAATTCATCATAACTATCGTCGTTGCAACTGCAAAGACTGCGTTGAGGAATGTGCGTCCAAAGAGGCATGTCGTGAAATATTTCGCGGCATGACTGATAGTGAGAAGCGGGCTCTTTTTGCCGGTCAGGATGGAAAACGTGAGGAAAAGCGTTCTGAGGGCGACGTTCAGCAAAAGGTCGATGGTAAGCACTTTATTCCCTGGGATGTTTAAATTTGCCTAGTTCCTGTCGAATTTCATGGCTACCGTGTGTTCGAGATGTGCGGACAAACTATGCCTGTTCTCATCCTTGCATACTTTCAAATTCCCCTATGATGCATCTTATTTAATTTTCAGTCTATGTGTCCTTGAGTATGGTGCTAATGTAACTTCCAACAGAAGTGACTCAGGAGATGAATAACATCCCTAAATATCGCGAAACTCCGATGGAAGAAAGTACACCTCGCCCTATTCACCGCCAGGTATCGGGGTCAAGCATCGCATCTTCTATCAGCTCTATTCCGAGTCAACATACTCCGGTGGGAGATGGCAAACCTCGCACCGTTAAACGCCAGTCATCGACATCAAGTATTTCATCTTCCATAATCACTATTCCGAGGCAATACACCCCGGCATCTGATTATGAATTTTTCTGTGCTTCGCCCCCTCGTCCGACCTATGCTCAGCCTTCTTATGGCTTTTCAGCATACAGACAACAAGCTAGCCAATTTCATTCCGTTCCCGCTCAGGTACACACACCCTATATTCCGACGCCATACCCTACATACGGTCCTTGGGATCCGCATCAACCAATACAATACCAATCTCCAAGGGTTGAGACTATTTCGTCTTGTTCCATACCGTCTCCTGCAAAGGACGAGAGACACGATGTCCGTGCTTCAGAGGAAAAGAAAGTCTCCGTACCTGGCAGTTGGCCTGAGTCTCCGAAGAATCCCGAGTGTCGTTTGAATTCAAAGACTCCAGTGGGAAATACTGAGTCATTGAATGTTCCACCCTTGAATGATACATGGAATAAGAAATCCTCTAGCAACCTAATGAAGGATCCTTGCGGCAGGAAGAGTCCTGATAGTCCAAGCCCTCAAGCCCGCAATGACCCCCCTAAAATGTCTCCGCCGACTTGGATAGAAGAATCCAAGCCCTCTGCAACGTTATGGGGTGCATGTTCTTCGAAGGCCTCTGACCAGAGATGGGGCAATGGCACGGCACAACCACCGAGTTCTTCTAAGCCTGCAGCTCCAGGATGGGCTAATGATTCCCCAAAGGCTTCCGGCAAAGGATGTAGTGGCAGTCCAACTAAACCTACAGCGTCAGGATGGGCTACCAATTCCCCGAAAGCGTCTGTCCAGGTATGGGATGATAATCCGTTCGAACCTACTGCGACAGAATGGGCTACCGATTCCCTAAAAGACGCTCCAGTTGAACCCACCGTACCAGAATGGATTAGCAATTCCGTCCAAGGATCGGGGAACAGCTCAACCAAACCATCCGCACGAGAATGGGTTACAGATACCGCGCCAGGATGGGTTACAGAAGCTTCTGCCCAAGGATGGGGAAGTGGTTCAACAAAATCGTCCGCAACGGAAAAGGTCACTCGTTCCCCAGGAGCTGCTGGCGATTGGTGGGGAAATACTTCCGTTAAATCGCTCACGCCTAAGCGCGTTATTGATTCTTCGAAAGTTTCTATTCAGGGATGGGGAAGTAGTGCGTCTACAACTTCTCCAACGACCAACTGGAATACGATCAAGTCTCCTCCGAAACGGCATGACGCTGGAGCTTCGCGTGAGCCGTCCCAATCGTCCCCACTCAGGTGGGAAACTAAGACTAGCTGGAATGATACAAGCGATTACCCGTTGAAGGTCACGGTTCACCAAGAAGTCAAGGAGGAGGGCGGTGATTCAGAAAAGGGAGAATATAGCTGGGGATCCGAAAATGCTGCGGAGGGTGTTAAGGGTTCCTGGGGCAGTCCTACTGCAAGATCTGGCAACGGTAACTGGGGTCGTGTATCTCCCCCTCTCCGGGGATCGTGGTAGTTACCTCATAACTGTCTTCTGGTGCTCTTGCTTTGGGTCAAAGGGAAATGGCTTAACCTTAACATCACAATAGAATATATGACCAGGGGGCCTGACGCGACATCCTGCAATCCCATTCTCTGCTGTGCGGGGTTCATGCGGATCCGAATCGTTAAACGAAGATAGAAAAAGAAACGTTGACATAATTCTAGATCCCCTAACCCACCATGACCTCCATTGATATATGGAGCTTAATTTTTTTCTTTCTCCTGTATCCAGCGTCTTAGCTAATATACCCGCATCTAAAATACCCCAAATCCATACCACTCCGTATGCGGCAACAACTGCAATAGGATAGTCAACTAATTGCCATTGTAGATCACAACCAAGTATATCTTCCATACTCGATGCCCAATATCAGATTATCCAAGCCTCTGCTCTCTTTATTGTGCGTACCTTACTATCTATCTATCCCTATTTCTCGTCGAATTGTACCGGCCCTGACTATTCATACAAAGTACTGAGACACTCACACCACCTAGCATATATACACACTGGGTATAAACTCTACCGGGATTCCAGCATGAACCAAGCAATTCTACCCTCTTCCTCCCTCTATCTGTACTATGTACATCAAATAAGTCCGTTTCATCCATCTATCGTACGGTATCCCTTATTTATGTTACATACTATCAGATATCAAGGCGTATGAGGAATATATCTTTCATGCCACTACTTATTGTATGTACAAAAAAACGGCGGTAATTCAAGGTAGTTCAAGACGTGGCCGAAATTTAATGTCAATATTCCATTCATAGTGAAGGGTGGTGGCGCATATTGCGCTTGATGGGGGCTGGATGGTCGGAACCCGCTCTCATGCGGTAAAGCTTGATGTCGAGGGGTGGTGGTGGATGGGAGGTATGGGGAGATTGTTGGGCTTGATATTAGACAGCTGGGGGTTAGAGATACTGATAAGACTAAAAGCCGAGTGCGAGGTGATGTTTTTGGGTGGTTTTCTCCGTTATTTTCCATGAGATATCATCCATGCAAAGAAAAAATAATGAAATCCCAAGCATATTTTGACTCTAGAGTTCTGCCAGGACTTGTTCCTGGATTCCTAAATTCTCGATGTGGGGGCGATGGTTTTTTTAATTTATTTAGGCATCCCACTTTCCACTTTACTATACCGCATACTCGGATCCATTCTATTACTCTACGCATACTTTATGCGCGCGCCGACGGCGGGGGGCGGATGTTAATAGATTAAAAAGCAGATTTGCTTTTTGGAGGCGGGTGTTTTTTTTTTTTCGTGTAGATAGAGTGTACATATGTCAAATCATTAGCCTAGATATATCCGTGGCCTGATGATGACATAGGTATACGTTATCTGCAAGGGGGAGAGTTGACAAAATGGGGTTTCCTGGTCGGGTGCAAACGTAGCCGAAAAATTGATACCTGTCATTTCGGTGGGAAGGAAACGTTCACTAGGATCGGGTGAGTCGGCCTCTGTAACTAGGGTAAAACAGAATCCCAACCTCCGAGGCGGCGATACGACGCCGCTCGAAACGTTAACCTTGACCGAGCTAGGTATATTTCCCACATAATTGCCATGGTGGTTATTGTGGTGGTGGTGGTGGTGATGTAGAATAAAACCTTACTTGATACATAAGTAAATAGATACAAGAATCGAAGAAAGAAAGATGAGATAATGGTGTGTCCTGCCCCACCCTAAACCTGGTTTACCTAGAAACCCCCAAATTAATTTAAAAAAGCCTCCAAAATGAACGCCGCAAAAATATAGAAAATGAAAATGAAAAACCGAGAGGAGGAAAGTTGTGAGTGTATATCTCGCCACCCCGGGCCCCCGGGAACTCAAGGCATCAAGATATCGACATCCCTATGCACCCAAATGTGCAAAGAAAAAAAGAAAACCCACTCCATCTTAATAAACCCAAAGGAAAAATGCCGTGTGCTCGGCAATCGGAAGATATGATTGAAAAGAAATATAAATGATTCGTGTCATGTCTGTGGTTCAATACGTCCTCCCCCATCCCCCCCCCCCCCCTCGCCTTTCCAGATTCGCCCGACTGCTTTTATATCATACCCTTTAAGTATACGTCGAGAGTGGCGGCATCATATTCAGCAACTGAAAGTTCGCTTGGTCTTCTTTCGACCGGTTTAGCTGCAAGAAGTTGTTTCTGTGTCAGCATTTCGTCGATTGCGTACTGTAGTTCCTCCTCTTCTTTCTCTTCCTCAGATTTTGGATTGTTGTTATTGTTTTTGTAGTAGTAGTCGTCGAAAAAACTGGTGTAATTACCGACATCATCCCCGTCTCCGAGTTTGCGATCCATGGCATCAAATATTTCGTCGAGAGTGTCGGGTAATCGTGATTCTTCTTCTTCTTCTCGCTCAAGTCGCTCAAGAATAGAATCATCGTCAGAATAATTGTTATATTTATCATCACCGGAATTATCAGAGAGAATATTGAAATGTTGTTCCAGCTGCAGAGTGGGTAGAGACAGTACGTCCTCCTCCGGATCCTCATCATCTTCTGGCTGGTCAACAAACGTGGGAGAAGCCAAGGTTGGTGGTTTCTGGGGTGATATTTCGCTAGCCGGAGAATGGAGAGGAATTTCGCTGGCAGCCGGAGAATGGAGAGGTAGAGGTAGCTCGGGAGAATGAAGAGGTATATTCACGCTAGCCGGAGTATGAAGAGGACTCGTCGTGTCCTCTCCAATTGTCCCCAAACCAAAACATGCATCGAAAGCAACAGACGATGCACTAGACTCCCTAGTGCCGCCGCCGTCCGAAACTGATCTGAGAGAAGAACTCGGCGCTGTAGAATGTGTCGAAGATCTGGAAAGCGATGATTTTCGGGAATGTGAAGACGATATGCTGAGTTGGGGTGGCGGGAAACCCAAACTCCGAGTAACAACGCCATCTGAAGCCTGAAGTGATTCACCCTCCTCAGTGATTGTGGTGGGAGATGTACCTGTGGGCATTGGCATGGAAAATGAACGTGGTAGTGGCGGCACGGGAGGCGCCGCTGCCGCCGCTGCCGTCGTTTTCATGAGACACTCTGCCCAGTCGGTAATATCCTTTTGCGAGATGCTTGATCTAGCTCGTCGACTTCCAAACGAACTTCCTGCCCGTGATCTTGCTCTAGGGACGACTGTTTCCGGTGGAGGAGGAGGAGGAGGTTCCGGCGATGAACTGGGAATGGGAGGGATAGAAGGCAGAGGCATTTTGGCGTAAACACGCTCATTCGACGGTTTCGGTGGCCGGTCTCCAAATCTTTTTCTTCCCCTCCTACTTTTGGGGCGCGGTCCACCCATGCCCTGTTCAGACGCCGACCAACTATCCTGAGAATAAAAATCCTCCTCGGCGAGTTTAGGTGATATTTCATTGAGCTTGGGTTTGGCAGGATTATTTTTGTATTCACCAGGTATGCTTCCTGGAAGCTCGGCTAAAAGCCGGCCATCAGGACCACAAGGATAGTTTGAGTGTAGAGAAGGCGAATAGAAGATTCCAGCCAACATATCAGTCCTTGTGCTCATCCCCTAATTGGTGCAGAAGAGTGTTTGGTAGTCTGTCGGTTGTTCTCTGGTCTAAGATCCGTTGTGGACGAGGAGGCCTTCAAAGCGTGTAAGGAAGCGGATTGCGATGATTTTTTCTTTCTAAGGTGTAATTTCTTTGCAAGTTGCGAAGCTAATGCGTCGGCAGTACTTCTCCCTGGTGGAAGCTTGTTTTCGGCAGGATAGATGCCCAGAACATTCTCCAGAAGATCGTTCTTCTTCTTCTCCGGCGCTTTCCTTCCTGTAGTAAAACTGGATGCAGATGATGATGTCCTAGGTCGAATTGTTTCCGTAACTTCTACCTTCGGCGGTGAAACCCCCGCAGCCCATCGATCAACATAATTCTGTCCCTGTGTCGAATGTGCACGGTTCATTCCCATCATTGAGAACTGGGTGTTTATGGAGTCGACACGGGTTGGAAACCTCACCGGATGGCCTCTGGACCGTTGTGGTGAACGTTGTATTGGATAATCTTCCAAGATTGGGGGGCTAAACTGCGGTGAAGGAATCAAACGCTGTAATCTAGGATCAGTCACATAGATTGTTCTCTCCTCCATCGTACCCGATCGCGAGTGAGATTGCTGTCTCCCTGGGATTGCAGAGTTTTCCCGTGAGCTTGATCTGCTGTGCTGCTGCTGCTGCTGCTGCTGCTGCATCATCCTGGGACTCGAGGGGAATCCATCCCTAGGGTGGCCGAAAATTGGAGGCATCGGGAATTCAACGTCTGGAGAATTGGAATTTGGCGGTGTAGGATATTCCGGAATAGTACCAGTATGCCAGCGCTCTGTTCTCGCCACCATATTTGCAGAGGGTCCTTTAGTATAATACGTTGCAGATGTATCGATCGCTGGCGGGATCCATGGTTTGACAGGTGTCATTCTCGCTGCCGACGATTCATTGGATCTTGCTTTCTCGGCCATAAAAACCTGCATGCGCTGATCCAGATCATAACCGGGACGATTTTCCGATGTCGCTGCTGGTGATATCGATGGAGCGCGGGGAGAAATAGGTGCGGAGAAATGCGGAAAATGGATTCGATCTGAAGATAAGTGTATGCTGTTCGCCATTTGTTGCGATGCTGCTGCCGTCTCAATGGGTCAACGTCACAGCTAAGTGTTGTTGCGCGGGAGCCTTGACAGTTCTGTAGACCGTTGGATGTTTACACGGATGGCGATTGATGAAAAGATGGGTGGAATATTTATGAGCTACGGAAGGCAGGCCCAAGGATATATATGACTTTGACTCTCGGGGCATTAATTTGTAGGCCGGAGATGGTTGCAGATAGCGGCTGAAGCGCCGCTGTGCGATGATATCTACCCTCGACCCATACACAGATCTAGACGTGAGAGAGGGTGACACAAACGAAAAGCGCAACCACACAGAAAGAAAAGCAGAAGAGATGGGATTTTTTTCACAAATGGAAGCATGGAGGGCATAGCAGCTACTTTATTGTCACATATCATATGAGCGAAGAAGCGAAAAGCCAGCCGAGGGAAGGGATTGGGTGTGAGGGCACAGTGCAGCGGGGATGAGGTGGAGGTTGCGCAAGCGCTGAACGTTTCAATAGGTAGAGCAGTAGTCATTCGGCAGTAGTTGCTTGGATTGAACTCATTGCGACGATAGGGAGCATCCATGGCTGCATTGTCAGCTTCTCCCCAATAGGTAAATCCCCAGTATGCAATTGTACATGAAATTCCCCATCCGAACCTCGCGTAGTTGCTCAGCATTGAAAGAACTTCATATGCATAAACTCATTGACTTTTCTTTATCGCCCGGTCGGCGCCAAGAGACAACGGCGATTATTAGAAGATCCGGTCCGGGGAACTTCAAAACCTCGAATCTGAGAGAGCCTTAAACTTTTGAGCGAGTTTGAATATATTTTCAAGGTCGCCGGGACTAGTCTGACAGATTACTTCACCGGACCCTAAAAAATTCATATTTTATTGCATCAGACACTTTGGATCGATCTACTTGTCCTTGAACACGGGAAGAACTCCATTTGTTTCCTAACGATAAATCTTTATTTAGAGTATTATTGCTCGCGGTTCTCGGAATGTTATATTCCCGTTTCGAGATTATGCTATCGAAAAGCCTCATTCCAGTACTAAGTGCTGATTGGCCAGGTATCGCTCAAACTGAAGCAAAGGCTTGACAGCCCACTCATTCACCTCTGGGCTCGTTGGAAACCAACAAACAATACCAACTCCCTATAAAATACCCGTCCATCCGGCAAAAATATGCATGTGATGTGTACCCCGCGCGTTGATAAAGAAACATGATAAAGAAGCCTGGACCGTTCCGGGAACTGACATCTTAAAGAACTGGTAGTTATTTCTTGGGGAACAAAAGAGGGCTTTCACGACTTTTCTATTTGACTAGAGGCAGTAATTGCAGGCTGATCGCGGGGCTGGCCCATCTCTACATGCTTTCAATTGCAATTGTATGCAACGGGGTAACTGTTACAATTATTCAACGTTCCTGATGCACGCCGCACAGGGACACCCTTGCATACACATGCATTCTTTTTATTGCAATTGTAGAACTATAATATATTGTTCCACACGGTTGCAGCAAACCGCCGCAGGATAAAAGCATAGCCCGGCCATTTTTGTGAAGTGTGAGGAACCAACAAACCAACTTGCCTTGCCCCTCACGTCTGAAACTCCCCACACCGGGAGTAACCAGAGTTAAAGTCAAATGAGTATAGACAGAACGAATATTCATGCATCTGGTGGTTCTTCGATGTTTCATCATGGACGATGGATGTTTAGCATAGCTAGAGGTATAGTACATACGAAACGTTAATGCGTTGTTTAGGACCCAGCATGAACGAGCACCCGGGAACTAAACGGATAACATGCATACCCTCTTCCTTCCGTGGCACCACCGGAGATTATGATGATATCGATGGTAGAAGCACAATTTGAGCCTCCACTGGTTCTTTTTTAAGTATATGATGGCATTTTGCACTTCCAGGATTTCAAAGACATTCTCGACTAAGTGACAGGAAGCCACTCACAATCGTGAGACGACCATAGCTGGCCCCACTTCTGAACGCGCCAAGTTACAACCACCACGGATCTGCAACAAGATCTAAAATTGTAGATCGATGAAGCCGCTATCATATCCATTCATCATATTCTAAGTTGACGTTAGCACCCGTCGAGCCCTAGCCCACGACGGGACGTCAGTTCACTACCAGTACTTTTACGTATGTACAGCGGCGGGGGACGTAAACGCTTGGCGGCCAGCGGCTTCATACTGCGACAACTCAACTGAACTAAAAGCCAATACAAACCAAAGAAAACATGTCGGTGAGCCAATTCGATTTTGAGAGCGTTGTTGTTAGATGATGTTCTTTCACTTTTGCAAATTTGTTCCGCCAGAGTACTGTCTATATCCCTTTCTCGGACGAGTTTATAACGTCATAACATTAGGTATATTACCAACCATGATCACCCCCAAATCATTTTTCACTCTTATATTGCGGCTCGACTGTCCGGATATATGGAGACATCATTATATAATTACTTCTACATGGAAAAATTACGGCTTCCTGTCCGCTCTTAGTCAGGCATAATATCGCCGCAGAAGATGCCATCTCCGAGACCCAGGTGGATCGTTTTTTCTCAACATGGCAGCGTGCGGCCGGCCCGAGAATCGGCGTAGGACTGGGGAATAATTGCGCATTATATGTAGTGAAATGTTCCTTCATTGCTTGGGAGAGGGACACAACTGGTAACTTAGTAACCTCCTTTCACTCAACTAGAGCTCACGACAGCTCCACTACCGCAGATAACACTACGAACGCTTATACTTGTTGGCACACGGACACAAACGCGAATCTGCACCCATTATACGAATACTAGTTTTTTCAAATGGACACCAAAATAAGAAACATGTCTCCACAATTAGTAATCCCCCTCCGTATCCTCAACGTAACATCGCAATGGACACTAACACACCGAGGAGAGACCCCAGCGAACCAAAAAAAACAAAAATCATGCAGAATAAGAGGGAAAATTCAAGCCCAGATACCTCGGATACCCGCAAGCACGCTCGTAGTGTCCATTTTGCTACACTCCATATCCGATTCATACTCCCTAGCGGAAGTTAGTAATTGCATCGACCGGCATAGATATATACAACACTTACTTGTCCTCAAGTGCTCTATATAGAGGCCCACTACACAGTGATTCGCAATCACTTCCGTTCTGCCCTAGGAGGGCGAACCCGAGGCGAGCACGAGCTTCTTGTGGTTGTATGAAAGGTTTGTCCCAGAGGGTTCCGTTATTATGAGCCTTGACATGATCACTGAAACTTCGTCAATAACCGCCGGCGTGTACTTTATGAGACATATCTGCATGACCGCGTGTTTCCTACTTACTCGAGTTTCCGCTGCGACGTACAGGTAGTTGAACAATGCGGGCAACTAAATTCTGGACATTTTCTAGCACTGGGTTGGTTTCCCAAGATAAGCATTCATTCGGTAGCAGAAGGAAATTTCAGAGCAACGTACCGTTTTTCCGGAGGCATATCCAAGGACAATGATGTTAATGATGAAATTGTGTCCGATAAGGACGATGTGAACTGCCGATGGGTTTTTGCCACTGCATGATCAGAAGGGCTCCCCATTCCAATGTGCCGTACCCAAGAGGGCTGGCCATCTGACCATTCGATAACTGTAAGCCGCGGATCGATAGTTTGTCCGCTGTTCTGTGCCTCTTCGGCAACGGAACCTCGGTTGGCGAGATTTGGGTCTTCAGACTGGATGCCTCGAGGTGTATTATCCACTCCACAAATCTTGGTAGGTTCAAGCCAGTCGTCAGTCCATTCGCCAATGTCGCGAGTAACAGGTAATATGTTTCTAAGACCATCATCTTGAGAATGTGGCTGGTCATGTCCCATAGGAATGGATTTTTCTTGATTCATGATCTTCCGAATATCGACGACTTCGGTTGTAAGTTCAAGCGATTCACTATCATGATCAGAAATATGACCGCCAGAAGAAATATTTTTACCTGATGTTTCCAGTTATTAGCATTGTATTGCTTCATATTCGGAGAGTACTTAAGTACGTACTACAGTTGCAGTCTTCTTCGATACATGGCTCAAACAGCAAGTTTTTGATCGCTTGCAAGCTTATACAATTGGCAACCAACTTTTGATTCCTCTCACACTCACGAGCTGTGCGTTGTTTAAACCTGAGCCGATTCTGTTCGTCACATATGTGTTTGTCAAGATCTGATTTTTCGGCAGTATTGAAATAACATTCCTCGCAATAATACGGCCGGACGTGATGTCGGACATGCGTTCTACTGCTATGAGAAGAAGATAATTAATTATTCGGAATGGATTGCTTGCCTTAAGTGTCTTAGCTCTCGGAGTTTATTGCACTCGAACCTGGTTCCATACTGACGACTGGGGTTGTGTTCGCGGAAGACACATTTGAACATCTTGGGTTTGTTCCGAGGCCGCTTCAAACTCTGTAGTAGCTCCGTATCCGAGGGCTCATCCAAGTGTACCTGGTATTTGGAATCGTCTCGAGTTTTCTGGTCTTTTGTTCCAGGGCTCTCGTCGGGCTATAATCCTGGACATCAGCGTTGAAATTCTCACCCGAGAGTAAGTTTTGACGACTTACCGTGCCATAATTATCATCGAAGGTTTGACATATCCATTTTGCTCTGGACAGAGTGGTACCCTGTGACCCGGACAAGAATGCACTCTTCCATTCATCGATATCGCGCAGTGCACATTTCTTCAATAGCTGACAAGCCTTTTCAACTGTTTGCTCTCTAAGACGCAACTGCATCCCGCGTGATTCGGTGTCGGCGATAGAAGGAGAGGAGGGTATTGCTTCTGTGAGGTTTTTGGTAATTAATGCTTCTGCCTTCTCTGTAGCACCGTAAGACAGAACCCGCGCAGACCCAAGGAATTCCTCTAGTAGGCTGTCCCCACTCGAAAGAGCAGAGTCATATATCGGGCGGTTATTGGCATCAATGTATGCTAGTGGTCGGATCCTCGGAGTACCAGCCTTGGTCGAACGCATAGTCATGTAGGTGAAGCGAGCCTGAATTAAAAACAATGTAGATAAGAGGAGAGATGTACAACACTAATTGTATGGGATCGCTATTCGAAGAATCTGTTGCTGTTGGTGCCGATCTGAAGGTGTGGAATTACGAGCTAGAGGTATCCAAGTTAAATGGTGAGCGTACGTAGGTATTTATGTATAAAACTGAAAGAGGATTCGTATTCTATTCGTAGGGCCTCTGGAGTATGGAGGAGTGTTTGTTTGATTCGTTTTTAACAACTTTAGCTAGGATGAAATGTAGGAGCTACCTATTAGTAATCGTTTTATGCGAGCGCCATGTGAACGGCATGCAGGCGGGAACGCCACATCCTAATTAGCCTCTCATCGCGTTTGAAGTCGTGATACGTATGCGTCACCGCTATGTTGAAAATACTTTATAAAGTGCACTCTGCTGCTCTGCTTCAAGCCCTGATATTCCCAGTGATTGGCAAAAATAGTATCCACATGATAGAAGATGCGCATGCATGCAAGCTGCAGATACCGCAAGGATCATGTATATATGTGGCTGTGCTATTTTCAGCCACAGAATCCCTAGTCCAATCGACGCCTTACACGCTTACATCCACCCATATTTGAACAGGAATGTCTCATTCACTTGAATTCGCTTATCTGCTTTCGTCAAGGTCATCATGCAAAAACCCAGTCGGTGCGCTTCCCAGCGCGCTTTATTATGCTCCGCCTATAAACAATAGAAACTTCAATGCGCATATATATATCTTCTGGCTAGGGCTTGCTTATAGTCGACTGTCGTGACAGTATAAGAACTGAACAGCGCCGCCATCTTGTCTTTGTTTGTTCGAAGTGTGAAACCTTTAGCTCATCATCACTCTCTTTAACGCCTTCTATATATAGAGGCTGGTATCAAAACCCCCAAGTTAGTATATATACATACCTACGTATCTTAAAACCCGTGGTACACTTCTCTAACCATTTCAATGCGGCAGATAAATTGTCGGAGACAATTGGTTGTGAATGGAACCTAACAGTATCCTTCTCGGAGTTGCCATTGGAACAGTGGGCTCAATTATGGGAGTTTCGGCGGTTGTAATCAAATCGCGCTGGAAGGCTGCTTCCCAACGGCGAAAACAATTGGATCTCCTCAGGAGAGCCGAAGAAGGGAGATCAGACGAGATTGGGTCTATGGGGATGTTCGGGACGCAAAGCAACATCAACATCGCCGGCGGGACTCCAGGGATGACAAAAACGATAACGGCTACAGCATCTCACCGAGTACAACCATTAAATACACCATATCATCCTCAGGAACCAATACGGGCACTAGTACCCCCACGTTCTCCTCCCCATCCTCCCATTCGAAACCCAATACCAAATGTCGTTACGGAGAATCCGAGCCCAGCAGAGTCCCGAACCTTTATACAAGTTTTGAAGGAGTCATTCGAACGATTAAATCCGTCACCCGAACCCCCGCCGGTTCCTGAAAACAAAGCGGAATTTGGTATTGATGCCGATATCTCACGGATTGAAATGGAGATCGACCGCACACTAGAAGAAGTGAACAATGGCGGAAGACCAATTTTCTCTGATGTGCGCGAAGAACTAAGGGCACAAGAAGATGACGACCGGACGACCCTCTCAGATTGCTCGAGTAGCTTCGACGATGAATCAACGGTTTTAGCCTCAAATATTTCTATATATACCAATGCCCGAAGTATGGCTTTGCCAGGATCGCCACCTCTTCCATTACCACCACTACAACCGCCTTGCTCCGCCCACATTTCACCCAGCAGACGCTGCTCGCAAGTTCTTCGCCTGAACGAACATGGCTATCCGTAAAGGTGGTCACGCAAACGCTCCTCCCTGCCTTCCACATAACGTTCATATCCTACTCCTGGTTATGAAAAACAATGTTGTATGTTTGAACGAGGCGCTACGAAAGCTCCCGATCGCTGCAGACGCATTAACTCCTGCCTCTATGTTATTCGGGACTTGACGGTTTGTATATCATGTATTTCTTTTGTATACTTCATTAACAGGCCACGATGTATTTCAGCCTTTTCCTACTTGTAATTTTCTGGGGATAGCTGTTTTTGGATGTCTTTTTTTGCTGGGATCGGGTGTAAGATGAGCTCATGAGCAAAATTTTCTCCGCTGTAGTCATTGCGTCAGGCGTTTAGTTAAGGCGGGCGTTTAAGGTTCCAACTGTAAATATCATACCTATTGCATGCAACTTACATCCACACTCAAATTCTCGTCGTGAATAAGGTTTCTTCTGGGTAGCCGCGATTGCAGGGCGAGAGTATGGGTAGGTCGATCCTACTTGACTTCCCTACTTCCCTATACGTCCGATGCATGAGCCACATGGGCGGTATGTAACATCTACCGCTGATGGTCATGGACGGCGTATGGAATTCTCCAGTCAGGGCTTTCATTCGCCGATTGTATTCCCAAATTGCAATGGGAATTATGGGATATCTCTAATATTCGCCGAAATCCTAAATGGCTGATAAGGGAAGAAAATGGATATACGATATAGCGCGATGTGCATACGTATGTTATCCCGCGTTTATGGTGGAAATCTATACCTGGCTTCTCATACAATAGAAACTGGCCTCATTAACCTACAGCACACCCCTACATAGCCCTAAGACTCCATGGCCAATCTGCATTGCCGCTAGGTATACATACAAAACCGGCGAGTACTCCAAAGATCTCCTGCCTTTGTTCTTCTCTAGCGTCATTTTGATATCAATGACCTTCTGGTTAGAGAGCAAGTGTATATTGTGATATTGATTCTAAAGCTTTGGTATTATCTGGATGGCTGCGCATGCAGTGCTATTTTCTTGAACTCGATGATCTGTCAGACGGCCATTTTTTCACTGGAGTATGCCTCGTCATATTCAAGGCGTCTAACAGACTATGGATTCGAAGTCTGCGGGTTTTCTTGATGCCGAAAGTATTGCATGTGTGACACTGAAACTGCCGTGAAACGGCAATATCTAATCATTACCCATCTTCATTCTGACCCCCGGATTACGGCCCAGGATATGGGTTCATGCAATCTGCAAGCGAACCGCCAATTCGTGCTCAATTGGTACTCGGCAATGGGGCTTGAATATAGCATAAGCCACCACCACCACCACCACACCACCACCACCCACCACACCACCACCACCACCACTTGTAGGTTGTATGGTCACTCTTAGGCATCAGGAGAGCTGCTGCGGAGTACGAAGAATTGTTGAATCTCCATAATTACGATAGACCACCACCGGGCATCTCCATATATATCTCTTCATACCCAACTTTAGGGGGTGATGGTTGAGCAAAACCCGTTTGACATTGAGGCGTGTAAAAAGGGAGCTCTATGCCTTCCCTTTTTGTAAGTACGTTGTTGTATACACACCTACTAAGTACCTTTCAAGTTGTAATTCATCATTCATTATTGTCACTACTATTCAAGTGATTAAACAAGTCCATGATATAACACAATTATTGCACAATACTATAAGTAAAAAGATCTCACCAATCTTTCCCTCGCGCCCCGAGCTATTTCTCCCATGATCATTGTGTCGAGTGCACGTTCAGTCACTCGGTGACGTGACGCTGTTATACAGGGATGTATAGTTGGGGACTCCTTTAGGTAAACCGGAGGGTTTTGAGCCCCAACTTCCGATTCTATCAGCCACATCGAAAAAAATCTTTTCATAATTTTCTCTTTATAGATCGTTTCATTGAGCTCTGCTCTATAATTATATAAGCTCATTTCATTTTTCCTGGCCTTTGTTGTGGTGCTGATGAATTTTAAAAAGTTGGACTTTTGTATGTAACAAAGAAAAAAGTCCCCCTAACAAAAAGTTTCACAAGGGTTAAAAATTGCCGAAAACAGGCTATTTTGAGGCTCAAAAAAAACCTTGGCGCCCCAAATGGTCGCTTGACAGGTAATTTCTCTTATTAACTCTCATTAATTATGATTTTTTGATGAATTATTACCATTTTGGGTATTTTTTTTGACTCCAATCCCCAACCTTGTATCCGTCCTGCCGTCGTCGCCTACGTAGGTTGTCGTCCCCTTTTCATATCTGCGCTCGGTTCCAGTATTTCACCACCCTTCACTTCTGTTCTCTTCATCCCTCCACACTTTCCAGCAATTCTTCATTGAAATCGCTATCACTCCTGCCCCTCCGTTTCTTCCTCTTTCCTCTCTCCATATTCGCTTCTCGACTGCCTGCCAGTACAGGTGTATCCAATTTGCTATTATCTCATCCCATCTCGTCTTCGACTCCCAATCAAACCTATCCAACTGTCAACTAGCCTCCACTCCTAGCACAGCACCACTCCGAGTTCGCGATCACTGCTCATTAGCTAGCGACGATGTCTCTCGAGCAGATCTACACGAGGTTTCTCGCCTCTCCTAGGGCGGAAGCCCTCGACCCTTCCGCGTCCTTTCATTACATCACCACTGCCGTCTCTGTTAATGGCCCGGAGAAAATCATCAGCCAGCTTAATCGCGAAAACCTGAAACAGTTCAAGAAGCGCGTCGAGAAAGTCTTGGCTTCAGTCTCAACCGGCAACTCTCTTGTTTTGGAAATTGAAACGGAAATTGAGTTTCTCACCAGTGGAGCTAACTGGCTTCCCGGATTGGATGACAACTTTCTTGCGGATCACGTCGTCCGTTTCCCTGTTGTAAGTCCTTTTCTCTGTTCCTGAATCGCTCCAGATTCGCGCTACTTTCAACTTACACAATTATTGCACGTGACATTTGTTGACTTTTAAATAGGTGCATATTGTCAATTTCAACGGTAACCTTATCAAGGAAGCGCGTTTGTACTGGGACCAAGCAAATATTTTGAAGCAACTGAATGTCATCGGTCGTTCTGGTCGTAACTGGCCAATTCGGGATGGTCCTGAACAAATCAAGATGATCACCGATTCCATCTCCCGCCACTCGGTTTCTACGCAGAACGGCAGTCACGCAACAGGGGCATCTACACCGGAGCGATCGCGTTCCAAGGGTCCGGCTAATGCAACACGTGATCCTCACGCGTCGCTTCATCTTTTTAGCCCTGCCGACCAAGATGTCGAGGTGGAAAAAGTGCGCGCTCCTCGCAGCAATTCTGCATTTAGACCTCCATCCCGCGACCCCCAAGATATCATCGGCGAATCATACGAGCCCCCTCAGCCAGTAAGGCCTCCCCGCAGCAACTCCACCTTCAGACCACCCTCTCGCGACCTGCAAGCCATCATCGGCGAGTCGAACGAGCCTCCCAAGCCAGTAAACCCTCCTAAGTCTCGTGGATCCTTTTCCCATGGACAGACTTTCGATCTCGGAGACCAGCTGAGAGATGACTCGGACACGCCCAGGGCTAACGCGCAGCGAACACCAAACTTTAATGCCAAGAAATACGAGCACTTTGAGTTCGATGATGGAGATGGAGATGTAAAGCCTGTCGCTACGAGACCATTGCCTGGGAGTCGAGGAAAGAACATGAGCTCTTGGGACTTTGAGGATTTCGTCACTCCTGAGAAGCGCCCACTCCGTGTGCGCAAAGATGATATTCGCCAGATCGATTGGAGCGAGGATGACGAGGAGAAGCAGCCACCCAAGCCTCTGAGCAACATTACCAATGCGCTGAATAATGCCCGTCGCAATGACACGAGCCAGTTCGAGATTGCCGATAATTCGCCTGCCGATGGTGCTAGCGAGTTGCAAAAGAAACATGATCGCCCCGGAAAGAGTGACCGCAACAGGTCGGGTTACCAATGGACCGCACATCAAAACGCATTGGATGATGACAATGCGTTCTTCGGAGGATTCGGCAAAGAGACCAAGTCTACTGGAATTCACATTGCTGGTGATGGTCGTGGTCAGAACAAGTCTCTAGGCAAGAACTGGTCGTGGGATCAGGACAGCCCGTCTGCAGGTACCCAAAAGGACTATGTTCCAGGAAAGACCCAGGGCTTCCGTAAGTAGGCAGAGAGGGATCTGGGATGTTGTGCCGAAGAAATTTTGCTCAGTCTGATGATGATGACGTGCCGACCAATGTTCGAAGTTTTGTTTACACATTAGAAGTGTGCTGGTTGTTTTCGTCGCATTGCTACCATAAAAAAAGCCTGTCTTTAGTTGTTTCGATTTTTCATCTTAACCATGGCTTTGCAAACACACATTCTCGACTGGGATTCGAGAATCTGGTCTTTTTTCCTTCAGTGTAATTTTTTTGTTTCTTAACTGGATGGGATGTGGTGTTTCAACGTGTGGTGTGTGGTGTTTCTTTGGAGTGGAAAGGTGATTTCGTTTCTGTCTGTCGTCGTCCTTAGGCGTGTGTACTACTTGTAGACAGACGCTTTTCTCTTTATCAGTCTGCCGGGAGGGTTATTACCCAGCATGACTACTGTGTCTGTGACAGTACTAGTACGTTAAAATTCAATATCTTTTTATTGCTCTAGGTTACAATCATAGTAATCGACCTAGATCCCAACTAGTATGTAACGAACAATTACACCTCGTCATGCTAGTATGAAGAGTTCATATGTGAGTTGCCAAGCAGCTTCAATCACATTCACACGATACTCTCGCTTACAGTTGGTTTCTCCTGGAAATCTATCCTACAGAGTCTTTGGGTAATAGTGTTGGGAGCGAGTCGAACTTGGATATGGAGCTCGAGCTTTCAAGAATTAAAGTCAGTCTATTTGGGCCTGAAATCGTGAGAATATACCTTGCTGTTAGCCAAACACCGCAGATAAGCAAAACCAAATGTAGTGTGCAGCGAGTGAGTAGGTCCACAGTCTCTCAAAACTTTGTTCCACGGAATAATCGGCCCAAATAAGCACCCGACAAAAGCTCGAGTCAAGGCTCGTGTCGGACTTATTAGTAATGATAGACACGAGCAGAGTATACTCGGAGCTACTCGAGTAGTTATAAGCAACCTAAACATACCAGAATGACACAGCTTTGCGTGGTATGGCATGTATTCCATCCCCTATGTCTAAATCCAGTAGAACAATGTAAGGCTGGACGCGGGGAAGTGGTAGTATAATCACACAGTTGGTAGAAGCCGACTTTGTTTCCTTCTCACAGCCTGCCGCTATTTAAGTTTTCCATATAAAATGTTTATACTCGGGTAGCCACGATATGTTTGGGAACGGTGAGTATAGCTTGAACACACTCGTATCCAACACTAAGTCGGACTTATTGATTTTTCGACTCTAGCCGCCGATTCGCAAATTTGCAGCTTGACTTGAGTCAATTAGAGTTTCCAGACTTGAGATTTAGATTCAAACCGACTCGGCTCATATCCATCACTATTTGTCTGGATATGGTGGTTCAGAATGATTTCTGCTACCTCCTTATCACTACAACCACCACCACCTCCAGCAATATCATCACAACGAAGATAGTATTGGTTGTACGGTGTGCAGGTGTCTTGGTTGGCGGTGATGAAGCGGAAGTTCATTTCCGGGTTTATACGATGGAGACGATGCCACTTCTGGAGTCTAATGCAGTGGGGAGAATCTATTGGGAGTTTTCGAAGGCAACACACTCACATAGAACATACGGTGAGTGGGAAACTCACTTGGAGGGTTAGTAGGTTTTCTTGAGACTTTTTTGCACTCACTGTATTTGATTTTGCACGCCAACCCTTTCACTCATTCAAGAATGAGAAGGTATGGAATGGCCTACGGACTGACTGGGTGTGAAAACGCTTCCACCTAATACCCTGCTAGACATCGAGATGGGATTTGTTTGACGGTGGGTCTGGACCGATAGACTTCTTATTCCTCCGCGGTGTTTTTTGTCCGCAAGTACTTAGAAACATAGCCAACCAAATCTCAGAGTTTGTATCATCTAGGTCGTCTGATTCTTATTTCCCTCATTCGGAAGATTTCGGATGCTGCATATCGGCGTGGAATGTGGCTACTGTCGTGCGTACAGTTGGTGTTGTTCTGTAACTTGTTATTCCCCCCCGTTTTCCTATTGACCAGACACGTTGACGAGTTGTGATTCTTCATGGTGGAAAACTTAAACGGTGTATGATAGTAGGTATAGATCGGTATGAGTAAGTATGTTTTTCAGCCCAGTTACATACGTCTCCCTCCCCCCCCCCCCCAATCGCCCTGGTCCAGTCTAGATCTGTGCCAACTCATGATGCTGCTGTTTGTAGCGGTTCAAGTAGGGCGGCACTCCGTGAATGAACAGCAGTTGCATGTGGGCGATTTTCAGCCTGGTCTATCCCCCTGACCACCAATTTTCTGCCAGCTGCAAGCCCCAGCCTTTTTTTTTGCCGGAACGCTGCGTGTCAACTGTGGTACTAACCAATTTCTAGTGGATAGAGTAGAATTTACGTACTTAGTAGGTACAACTATTTCTAGGTGCTAAAGTGTCGTCACCGAATCTGGATGCCTAAAATTTAAAACTGGTTTGCCAGTTCGCTGGAGACCAATGAGAAGCACGCGCCGGTGCATAGTTCGTAACCCCTCTCCCCCCTCCCCCCACAGTCTCTGTTTTACTCACATGTGAACTAACATTAAGACTTGTATTACTGAATGTCTCCAGGATCTGTTGTTATCAGTGAATAAACAGTGCGCCAGCAGCAAACAGTGATTTGTACCACCTTTCCAATCTGGCCCCCTAAGCCATAAGCTACAGAGTACTCCTTAGAGAAGACGCAACCTGTTCTTTTTACATATCGAATTGTTTTATTCCCTCAGAGCTCACCGCAGTGGAACGAATCAGAGCTAGAGATGCTCTGTGCATGCATGTTGATGCCACGTTTTTCTGCCTTGACTTTGCGCTCCAAGCAAAGCGTGGGGAAGAATTCCGTATACAAACTGGGGCATGCATCTCCAATGGTGATTCGAAGCTGTGAACTGCAAGGGTTTGGTTCAAAATAAGCATTTTGAAATTAATAAGCTAGCCTAGGCAAAAAACCAACCTTATCTAAAGATATGTCCTTCCGACTCTAGTACATGAATGATTCGTAACTGGAAAATGGGAGGTTTATTAAGATCGTGATTTTTGCCGCACGCGTGTGGCGCTTTCGTGCATGATACATGTGTTTGTGATTGGCGCTACGGCTCCAAACGTATTAAACCCAGGAATTTGCGTATATTTCAGGACACACTGATTGGTTGGTTGATTTCAACGTCGTAGGAACTTATCTCTACAAACCGTTGAACTGAGAAAACTCCAGGAAACCTGCTTTTTGATCAGGTGTGATTTATTCCAGAGTTAGCATTTATGGATTGCAAGCGTGTAACAATACCCCTCACGAAGCTCCAATTCAGAGAATACCACCCACACAGATCACAATTGCTGAGTGAGATTTGACTGGGGTAGAGTGGGAGATCGAGGGCAAGATCGTTTGCTCTGTAGCTGGTTCTTGAGAAGGCTTGTGGGCTGTGCTACAGTTGCCCCACGCCTCACGACCGGTCGACCTGAGGCTGTTCCTTATCAAAAGATTTTCTGTCTAGGATAATATTAAATACGGCGTCAGTTTCAGATACCACTAAACATTGCTGCTAATGCAGGTAGGATTGTAATGCTCGAAGGAAAAGAAAGCAAGAGCAAATGTGTTCAATAGCCTAAACATATTGTCAGCATAACTGGGGTCAATTCTGAAGTTTCCTTCGAATTGGATACCATACATACTGTAAACTGCCTCCGTCCCCATGCTTGGTGGTCAGGTAGGTAACTAGCCAGCGGAAAGGCCCGCTCCCGGCTTGAACGAGCTCGAGTGCTGTGCAGATGTCGAGACGGCAGATGACTATCTCAATTGTGATGCGAGACAGGTCCAGCATGCGATGGTGCTGGATCACTAACCTAAATGTGGGAAGAAAAAAGCAAAAGAAGGCTGTGAATGCCTTTTTTCCCTATGGATTGTATTGGGGGAAGCTTATTGAAGAGGGTGACATACTAGAGATCGAGAAGTAACAATGCAGCTTCGTAGGGAGAAACTTTGTGCATGCAGTCGTTGTCAAGGAGCTCCAGAGAAGTGGCCATGCTATCGCCTCTATTCCATCCGCCTTCTCCATACATAAGACCCATCCTTAGATATTGGTGTGTGGGTTGCCTACCTGTAAAATTATATAAATCCACAGGCACCTCCGTATCAGCTACCAAATTTTCACTGCCATTTGTTAGTACTTATCTAAACAACTTGTTCCACGCTTTCACATATTTTTGAAAACCTTCTCCTCTCCCTCTCCAGAGAAAAATCCCCAACTATGTCTAGAAATGTATATGCATCCCACGACTATTCAAGTTACGTCCAGAGCAACCAATATAATCACGAGTCCAGCGGACAATACCAACCCAACGAGCAATACGAACCTAATGGGCAACACGAATCTAACGGACAATATGAATCCAACGAACAGTACGAAGGCCGTTCCTCGATGTTTGGTATGACGACGACCAGTCATCCCCAATATGAAGAAGAACGGGAAAATAGGCCGGTTGTAGCTATCCAAACGCCAGTGGATTACAGTAACGACTGGGTAAGTAATTTCTCATTATACCTTCGCGCATGATGGTACTAATAACCCCCTCAGAAAGCCTCCGTTCAGTATATGGATAACTACCCTCATGAGGTAATTTTGGGAGAGCAGGAGAGATATTTTCAGCTCAACAGAAGTGTCATGGGTAGGCACTACCATGATAGGCCGTCCAACGTTCATGGGTTTGTTCAAGAGCGTCAGTTGGGGACGAGCAGGCCCGCTGAGTCCCATGAGCCGGAATGGCAAATCTTAAGTCATGATTATGACATCCCTCTCGAACTCATTGGTCGGTCAGACAATTCCACCACTCCCGCGCCGCACTACCGCGGTCCAGCACCTAATGCCCACCCCACCTCTGCTGCAATGGAGCGTGGAAATGGCCACGTCCATCGGCGCGGTCGAAATCACCAAAGTCGCCGGGTTCGTAATAAAGATTGAATGGTGAGATGCTGAAGTCCCAACTTATTGGGATCAAATAGCTAACTGTCTACTTAGTGTACTGATAGGGAGGAGGAAGATACGCAAAATCAATTTCCTTTGTCAGAGAACCATGACGACCCCGATATAGTGTGTTGACGTTCAAAATCCCTAAGGAATCGAATTGAATGGCTCGATTTCACCAACGAGCCTCCCGCTAAGTTCAGCCCATAACAACCAGCCGGTTTCGACCCGGTTGTCGTAAAAATCTGTTAGGTTGCACTCTATTGATGGAATACTAATCTGACAGCAGATGATTAGGGCACACCTTCTAAACTGTCGCTATCTTGATGGCCTAGCACAATTATCGACAGACTGGGTCCGGAAGTTGTTCCGTGATATTCCAGTAATCTCTTTTGTCTCTCTTGCTTTTTAGTTTGTATGCTTGCTTTGGTGATTATTCTCTTGTTTGTATATGTTTGCTTCTACAAGTTTGTCTTTTCTTCGCAACTGTGAACGTATCAGCTCAGTGTTTCCTAATTGACGGCCTTATTGATGAAATGTTTCCTGACCACTTGTTTGTTTGCTTGTTTATTTTTTTCTGGGTAACCGAAAATAGGGGGATACTTGTGTATGGCCGTTCAGGTAGCTGAATCTAGCGAATCAAAAGGCATCTACCCGTAAAAATGAAATGCAATGAGCTGTGTCTAGAACCCGTAGGACAATATTTTGCGGCCCTGCACACCGAGGTAGCAAGGGTAGGGCGAGACGACAACAGTTAGGGCTACTTACTCTAGCCAGACTTGTGATCGAAGGAATACGGGATCGGAGTGGCGTTTTTGTATGAAAAGCACAGGTGTTTTTGTAAAACCGGTCGAAAGAAGCGGGGAAAGAGTCGAATGATTGAATAGTTTCTGCAGCTATTCGCACCCCCCAAAATATCTAAAAGGTTTTCTAGACTATATATATATATCTCTCTTTTCTAGGATCACTATATAAAGCGGCCACCAACAGAAACACGGGCCCGGTGTCTACTCGGATGTACATCGGAGTTGCCTCGGGCGGTGAGGGTTCTCTCTTAATCAGGCAAGGCAAGGCCGAGGAGAGACTCCAATCCCTGATGTGATCTACGCACCGTCACCTGGTACCCTGTATTTACATGACCGCCTCATCCCCTCCGGATCCACCGACCCAGATCGAAGTTCCGGCCAAGAGCCACCTAGTTCGAAAATCGCCCGATACCCCCCTACCGCCCCGAGTGATTTCTTATGTTTAGTTCATCTTGTTTCACACTTGCGGAATTCAATAATCCAGTAAAAATGCTCGCCTTAAACATGTAATATATTAAATAAGGCGAGCGGGTTTTATTTCCGAAGGCGTGCCTTAGTAACCTATACTAGCTACATTGATGTGATGATCAACACTTGCTCAGATGGGCAACTTAACGTGACAGCCCTATTCCGCCCTATTCACATTAATAGATGCACGCGCACCCATCAACCTAGTAGCAATCCCTTCACTCCATAGCACATTTTAAAAGATGTCAGTGGTTGATGTTAATTGAGGGCTGGCTTTGGATAGAAAAGTCTAATTGTTTTTCGGTGAATGCCAAGCAAACAGATCCCCCAAACTCATGGAGCAATATCAAAGTTCATGCCTCATAATATGTACAGTGGCACCTCGTGCTTCATTCCCTCTTCTAATCCTTCGAGATCCAGACCCCCACCCAGCTTAGTATATGCGTAACTAGAGATCGAGCTCACATTTAATTCCAATGGCTGCTCCTAACATTCACATGTCTTCACAATCGTCGTTGCGAAGAGACCCTGTAGTTCGACCAATGACAAAAACACCCTCTATTCTCCGTATTCACTCCTCTCTTCTCTGTAATCCCTCCACTGACCCCTGGTATCCCATTTTGATCCAGCAAATTGGTCGTGATCGTTTGACCTTGCCAATCTCCACTCACGCGGTCCTCCCAAATATCAACCGGCAGATTTAGCTCTGTATCCGCTGTAGTTTCTACTACCTTCCCAATCTCCCTGGTAAATATTGCGACCTTGAAACGTGTCTTATTCCACATAATCCTGAAGCCTGAGTTCTCTGCCGAAACGCCGCCAGTATCTCGGCTTGAAGTCTGCCTAGTATCGTTCGCAAACTGCACGGACTTATCGAAGTAGATATGAAAGCCATAGTTCTCAGTATCTAGACCACGGTCAAAGAGTCGCAATGGCTGGATTTTCAGAACTGATGGAAGCATATGAGACTCATTGATGATATTCCTTGGCGCTTGATTGTTCTCGCTATCAATACTATAGTCGTTCTGGAACTCCTTGGTATGGCTACTTGTTTCTCTAGTGAGAAGCGTGATATAGAAGTCTGTTTCTTCTCCACCATCTTTAACCCCATCTACCGATGATACACCCTCATAGTCGGTCGTGTTTGGAACGTTGCGGGGAACTGCTAGCCAATCACTTCCCGGAGTCACTGCCGCATCGCTTTGGCCACGACGTTTGATGATGAATCGGAACTCTGGAACCCTAGAGTTATCGTTGATAGCAGTCGTTACTGGAAACTTAGTATCAGGGGGCAATACACAACTCCAGATATTTGGCCTTGCAACGCATGTTGTGAGTGTTTGAGCGCTGCGGAATGGCCGAACAACCACAGTTCCAAGCGGTAGTGCAGGCGGCCCATCTGGTAAGGATGAGGATTCTGACTGGGGGGTTGGTTCTTGTCTTGATCTCCCTCCCACCACGCTACCAACAATGCCAACCACCAATATGATCACAATCAAACTTCCTATCAGGCACCATTTCCTTGTTTTCGTCATTCCGCGCTTTTCCGTCTGTACCAGACGTTGCTTGAGCTCTGAGTTGTCTCCTTTCGGGGAAACCGACGGCTCTTTCGACATCCACATCCATTGCTGCTTGGCTTCATGTCGTTTCCTACGAGCTTTCGCATCCTTCTTCTTCCGGCTCTCAGAACGCAGGCCGTCTACAGTTAAAGTGTTTATCCTTTGGTCACCGGGAATGTCTAACGTAGAAGCAACTCGCTGATGAAAGAAGGCTGTTCTGCCACCTCTCTTCGGGCGAGTATGTGCAGCGCTTGGCTCGCTGGGTTGTGGAGGGTCTGATGATGTTCTTCCATTATGTTCGGCGAATGTAGTATAAGGAGGAGGAGCTTCCTCTTCTGGTATTGTTTCTGTTGGAGGCTGCAGTGGTGGCCTTAGAGAACTAGCGAATACAGGTGTGCGTGATGTAGATACTGGTTGTGGGGAAGATGAAGACGATGGAGATTCTGCGTTGGGCATAAGTGTGAGCTGTGAAGTCGAGGAGGGCCGGCGGTCGTATGCTGTAGGAGATACTGGATTGTTGTCGAACCCGAAGTCGAATTGGGGAAATCCAGATAAATGAGAAAGGTCAACAGCTTCATTGCGACCAAGAGGTGAAGTTTCGCCCGCATCTTCGGCTCTTGGAGATGTCGCCGACACAGGGAAAGGCGGCGACGACATATCTTTCCCGCTGGCTTCTCGAGGACCGTACGTCATTGTTCTTTCGATGGTGAATTTAAACTGCTGTTTTTAAAAGTACGCAACTGAGAAATTACGAGCAGAGTAGGAAGTTTGTTACGAAATCAAGACCGTTTGGTTGACGGACAGTACTCAACCAAGAGCAATGCCAAAAATCACAATCGGCTGATTTACAGTGCCCGACGTCTTTAGATCAAAAGGCGAGGAATAAAGTAGTAGCTCGCTCCTGGCGGGGGTGTTTGATAAACAAAACAACAAATTCGATCGAAAGGGAAAGGACACAAAACAAGGAACAAAAAACCCAGAAGCTGAAAGTAAGAATTTCGAGGAACGGAATCAATCCGTCATCTCGTCAACTTCAATAAAACGGAAACAACGCAGAGTGGGGAATCCACCTACTAAAAAGTAGATCAGAGGCGTCTATCAAAAACTTGTAGTTGTGGCTCTAGCCGCCCCTCTAACACTCTGGACTTATGAAACAGGAGTCAGCACTGGCGGCTATTGATGTTCATTCAAGCTCCAACAATGGAACGATCGACTGTGACTGAAGTTGGTAGTTTCGAGCTGTGCACTAAATATGTGACCACGACTATGAACTTGATACACTTGTTTGAGGTTGTAAGTATCCAATAGAGAACTTCCCGTTGTCTATCTATACATATGCGCTCTGATCCAGAACGATCTCCAACCATTTCTTTACACCCAAGTAATCAACTCCGAATCAAACCTCGAGAAATGTAGATAACCTAGCGTTTTTCACGAATAGTTTCATTGGAAAACCCTCAGTCCTAATCTTTCCTACAAGGTTCTGACAAATAATGAAGATAGGTCTTCCAGAAGTCTCACGTCTGACGCGCCTTCAAAATGACCATAAAAGGGAATCTCATGTGCTTTTGGGATGTATTTCTTTGTGGATGACTGGCCGGTATACATCCATATTGTCCACATGATAGGCAGGCATATACGAAACTAGTTGCTCATCAATGGCGAGCTGGTGAAATGTACATATGATGAGCGCAGGATACTGTACCGAACGATGGTTCGGACTAGATATTCGCAGTGACAAATGTCTCGATACCGAAAATCCAAGCTGAATCCGTAACAAAATCCTTTCAGACGGACCCTCCGTGATGCCCTTGATGCCCTATGTACGAACCTTGACGCTTGATGCAGTAGCCAGATCAATGATATTAAAAAGCATGTAAACTGAGGGATTATAGCGTTTTTTCGTAGGGCGCGACGAATGAGAAAGACACTGCTTTCAGCGTACTGCCGCTGTGAACTACCAAGATTGGTAATGAAATATGTAGTAACTATTGGTCTTCTCATCACAACACCACGTCCCAATCGTGCCGGTATGGATTGTGTCTTTGAGCCCAATTATCTGCTCGGGGCTGACCAAAGCCGAGTAATCTGCATTCTGAGGTTCCAAAACCGCGTTCCATTGGTCCCCGAGATGAAAGCTGGTCTCGTCGGCGGTGGGAAGGTCGGCTGCCATGATATCGTCAATGAGGTGTTTCGCATATTTAGTACTCGATAGCGCGCCGGTTAAGACGAGTATATAAATGCCTTCCTTAGAGAGATCAGGGGATTTGTAGTTAGAATAGAGAACCCCAAACAGCACTCCCCGACCTCTTCGCGTCAAAGGCTTGGCAGGTCGGGTGACTGATTACCCGGCCTCTCTGCATCTTGTAGGACCTTCACCCGCAGAGTGCGGCTCTGCCAATCCCTGAAGCGAGAGGGCGCAGGGCCAAGATAACCCCTCTTCGCCGTTCCACGAGGCAGAAAGCAGACTTGCGGGTGTGATAGGTGAGAAGTGAGAAGTGAGTACGGTAAATTGCTTGCTCATTTGCCATGCTTTTGACTACTGGCCTAGGATTCACCGTCACATCTACCAACTTACCCCAGTATTCTGCATAAAGAGTCGATGTGCTGTCAGGAAGTAAGGAATCGCATGTAGGTAAAGTGTCTGCGGTAAGTACTTAAAAGTACCTAATAAGTACCCCTCCTCGCAATTCAGCTCGTTCGTTCCACCATCAAAGTTAGTTGGACATCACGAACCTGCTCTCTCCACCTGAAAACCTGCAACCAATCTCCAAATATAATTCCCCAGGAGAGAAGAAATAAAGCAGACTTCAGACTGCAGCACTTAAGTACATCCCATCATATGCCCCAGAATCGGTAAGATGAGAACCGCAGTGGTTTGTGCGTAGCATGATGAACTCATCTCACTCAACCCCCTCTTCCTGCCTACTGTGCCACCGACAAGTACACACCTCCACCACCACCACCACCACCGCATTCAAGCTTCTCTATCTCGAAACCAACCCAACAATCGACCCTGCTATCTGTCGACTCTGCTTACTGCGCCCACAAATCTCCCAACACCCTCTGTACACGTTGCGTCGCTCTTCCGGTGGAACCCTTTATCACATCAACCACTTCCCCCACCATACGCCGTTGCACTTGGATCATCCGCCCGCTTCCGTCGCATCATCACCTCCCGCCGTTTCAACATCCCAACCATACCTCTGTTACTCCGCACCTAAACCGCAGCTATGGTTGATGGGGAAACTGCATCGCCTACTTGGAAATTCACACAGTATAGGCCCTCTCTTTCCTCAGCATGGTATCTCTAAACGCATGGGCCACAGTTTAGGCTTGGTTTCCCGTCAGGAATTGAGACCCCGCTTAGCGCCCGTAAGTTGCTCTTTGGGATGAACCGCGAGCTGACGACTGCTACCTCTAGATGCTTTGGAGATAAGGGGGATGTAGAAGACATCACAGAAGGTACGCAATCGATATGACTTAGATCCCTAAAAGAGTCGTGCGGGGCCGTACGGGCATCATATCAGACTGACCATGTTACAGCTGACATCATATCGACGGTCGAGTTTGATCACACCGGGAATTATCTTGCTACTGGAGATAAGGGTGGACGAGTAGTTCTATTCGAGCGGAACGAAACCGTGAGTTGACATTCAATTCTTTAACGTGCTTTGTGAATCAGAGAAGGAATCCGAACTAAATTAGCTTTGGTGTTGTAGAAAAAAACTTGCGAATACAAATTCCATACCGAGTTCCAATCCCACGAACCAGAGTTTGATTACTTGAAATCATTGGAGATCGAAGAGAAAATCAACAAGATCAAATGGTGCAAACGACAAAACGCCTCTCATTTCCTTCTTTCGACAAATGACAAAACCATCAAGCTATGGAAAGTGTTCGAAAAGTCGCTCAAAGTTGTTGCGGAGAACAACCTATCGCACGATGGTTCAACACCTAACATAGGCGGACTACGACACCCCCAACAGCCACTACCTCAGTTCAACTCCCCGTCTGCCCTCAGATTACCCCGTCTCACCCATCACGATACGGTTGTAGCTGCGGTGCCAAGGAGGACTTACGCAAACGCCCATGCGTATCACATCAACAGCATATCTGTAAACTCGGACGGGGAGACATTCATATCCAGTGATGATTTGAGGATTAACCTCTGGAACCTGAATATCCAGGACCAAAGCTTCAATATTGTAGATATCAAACCAGCCAACATGGAGGAGCTTACGGAAGTCATCACGGCGGCAGAATTCCATCCCCAGAGCTGCAACTGGTTCATGTATGCCAGTAGCAAAGGCACCATCAAACTGGCAGACATGAGGGAGAGTGCGTTGTGTGATCAACACGCAAAGCGTACGTTGGAACCATTGTCCTGAGGTACAGTCATTGACGCTAACGTTGAGCTGAATTTCTACAATAGTCTTTGAGCAGGAAGAGGACCCGTCATCACGTTCTTTCTTCTCCGAAATCATTTCCTCAATCTCAGACGTTCGATTCTCATACGACGGCCGCTACATTCTGTCTCGCGATTACCTCACCGTCAAGATTTGGGACATTAACATGGAGAACAAGCCTATCAAGACAATTCCGATTCACGAACACCTCCGTCCGCGCCTTTGTGATACATATGAAAATGACTCGATCTTTGATAAGTTTGAGGTTGTATTTTCGGGTGACGGACAGAATGTCATGACTGGATCGTACAACAATAACTTTATGATCTATCCTTCTGACCCGGACAAGGAGATTGAGGTTGTCTTGCAAGCCGACAAGAGTGCGTTCAAAGCCAAGAAAGTAGGTGTGCCGACACCCATCAACGGTGGCAAAAAGCAAGGAAGCCGGGCTGGTTCGCCTGCAGCAGGGGGACCTGGCGCCCGTATGCGGAAGGAGACGGATGCCGATCAAATTGATTTTAACAAAAAGATTCTACATATGAGTTGGCATCCATTTGAGGATTCCATTGCAATTGCGGCAACGAATAATGTAAGTTTTTCCATAGTACATAAAGATGGCTTGTTATTAATCTGGCTATAGTTGTTTGTGTTTTCGGCGTTGTAGATTGATTATCGAAACATCTCAGTGCATTGGCTTCTTCCCCGTTTCAGATACAGTCACCCAGTACTTTATTGTCCTTTGGAGGGGGGTAAAACTGGGGTGAATTTAAAACTTTTTTGTGTGTCATGCTGGGGGCTTATTGGAGTGATGAGATCTAATACACTCACGTATTCTGGAGTGTGTATGAGTTTTTGTTAAGTTTCCATAGGATGAATGCGAATGACTGATGATGATCATGCTGGACGGATACAAACAGTAGATAATGTTCCTTCTTCTATCCTACCTACCTACCTACCTACCTTCTTCCTGGTCTACTCTCTTTGCCTGGTGTATTCCCTCTGCTGCGTGATTTAATCAGATAGTGATTACAGCGGTTCAATTGGGTCATGGATAGGAAGCTTTCCTGTGCCATAGTTGTCTTTTCACCTTCCTTTAATTGTGGTGCTTAGAGATGTTATACACCGTTTTTTAGCCTGGTTGAATTTGTATCCATGTGCAAGTGGGGAACTACCGCCACCCGTTGATGATGCATGATGTGTCACTCGGGAATCCAAATTGTGGGGGAGAAAAAAAGATTAGAGGTTAAGACGCATCTCCCCTCTACATGCGTTCTCTATTCTCCCATCCCACAGCCCACTTGCGTAGAAATACAACTTTTGATATCAGTCCCTCTGGTAATATACAATATCCCCCCCCCAAATTTCCCCCTACACCTCCACCTCCTCACCCCCATTGACAACTAACTCCTTAATCCTAAGCACCGTATACGGATGCTTACTCTTAACCTTCTTAATCTTCCTCTGTCTCCGTTTCGTCTTCTCCTTAACCCTCATCGGCTCGCTAGTTTCCTCCACCACCGTGGCCCGGCACGAATACAGCTTCTCGTCAATCCATGGGTTCCCCTTCAATGTGTAATCCCGGGACCCCAAAACTGAGGCGTGAGTGAGACGTAGGGTTTGTCCCGGTACTACCCCCTTTAGTCGGAAGGGGAGTGTGATTGTGTCCCCCAGGGTTACGAGAAATGGGAATGAATGGATGTGGACTGTGATGTAGTGTTGTGGCTGTGCCCGGAGGAGCGGGAGGAGGGAGAGGGAGGTGTCGGCGGCGGGGGGTGGTGGTGGTGGGGTTGTTGCTGCTGGGGGAGAGATGGTGGTGGTGGTTGTTGAGAGTGAGCGGAGGAGGGGGGGGGACAAGAAGGTATTCGTGGCGGGGACAAGGGATTGCCGTGGTAGAAACGACGGCCGGAGTATTCGTTTTAGCATTGCGGTAGTGGTTGTGGTGGGTGTCAACGATGATGCGGGTCTCGTGGGGTCAAATGTTCTAGCTTCCCCAATTACCCGCCAAGACAATGTCGCTAGTAAGAACTGCGGTAAAAGTTTCTGAACCTCGAACCTTCAACACCACATCACACCCAACCCTCCTCCTCCGCCGCTCATAGGCGAGATCTGGAATTATGGTATACCACCCCTTCTCTCCTCCGCCTTAATGCATCCCCACTAACCCCTCCCAGCCTCAAAACGAATACATCGAGCGCTGGACCAAGCAACACGGCCGACGGTACCTTCCCCATCCCCCTCCACAACCCCCTCCACAACCACAACCAAACTAACCCACCCAGCCTCGACCACGAAGAACGCACGCGCAAGAAAGCCGCCCGCACAACCCACAAGATCTCCAAAGACGCGCAAAAACTTCACGGTCTCCGCGCAAAACTCTACGCCAAAAAGCGCCACTCCGAAAAAATCCAACTCCGCAAAACCCTCAAAGCCCACGAACAAAAATCCATCAAATCCTCCGCCCCCTCCGAACCATCCTCCCAACCCCTCCCCGCCTACCTCCTCGACCGCGAACATCCAAATACCGCAAAAGCCCTAAGCACAGCGATAAAACAGAAACGGAACGAAAAAGCTGCAAAGTTCTCGGTTCCCCTGCCGAAAGTTAAGGGTATAGCAGAAGATGAAATGTTTAAAGTTGTAAAAACTGGTGCGAAGACGAAGAAAAAAGGTTGGAAGAGAATGATTACGAAACCGACGTTTGTGGGACCGGATTTTACGAGACGCCCTGTGAAGTATGAACGCTTCATTAGACCGATGGGTTTGAGGTATAAAAAGGCGAATGTTACACATCCGGAATTAGGGGTTACCGTGCAACTGCCGATTTTGAGCGTCAAGAAGAATCCGCAGAGTCCGATGTATACGGCGCTGGGTGTCCTTACTAAGGGAACGATTATTGAGGTGAATGTGTCGGAGTTGGGAATGGTCACCGCGGGTGGAAAGGTTGTGTGGGGACGCTGGGCGCAGATTACGAATAATTGCGAGAATGATGGGTGTGTCAATGCGTGAGTTTTCCCTTTCCATCGTAAAAAGGGAGAGACGATGCTAATTGTGGGGGGATTATAGGGTTCTTCTGGTGTAAATAATACCACCTGGGGAAGGGAGTGAGGAGGATGGTTTTTTTACGAATTGTGTTTTTCATCATGGTTTTATATTTCGTTTCTTACTACTGCTTGCTCTGGTGGGGGCTATGGGCTATACAAAATATAAACGGGGAGTTATTTCTTTCAATGAGAAACAATTATGGGCGTATCATCACCACCAAACTGAACTCGAATGTGAGGAAGGAAATGAATGTAACATCAACGACTTGGGAAAGCTGTGGCGTATCATTTAGAATTCAAACCATCACCAAAGCTTTTCCAAAATATCGACCCAAGACGTCCCCAAAACAAAAAAATTCCGACTCCAATCACACCCGAGCCCCCCCAAAAGAAACAAAATATATAAATACAAAAAAACACACAGCAAAAGCAATACGTAGAGTATGGTATCAGCCGTATACAGGTTTTAAAAACGCAAATGGGCTCTCAAGAGAACTGCAATACCCCTCCCCCAAAATCCCCCCAAGTTCCTACGCCAGAAAAAGAAAAAGTATATATATAAAACAAAAGAAAAAATCAAAGAAAAAAAAAAAACACCCAAAAACAAAAGAAAAGAGACCGACTGGAGCAAGAACAAAAAAGTGATTAAAATCCAATATTCACGGGGTACCTTTCATTTCCCATTCCCCACACCTCCTGTTGCTAGCTATACCCAGGTCTCTGTCCCCGCATCCGTTTTTCTAGCTTATCGTAGACATCTTTTGCCCATACTGCCAATGTTTCCTTATCCGGTTTCCCATCTTTATCAACCTGAGCGACCACATTCTCGAGCAACTGCCGTAACACATCTTCGCTGATATCGACCATTCCTTGCTTATACCGATCCGGGTTCAAAAACCTATCTTCATCGCTCAACATTTGTCGTATAGTTGGACGCTTGTCTTTATCCCTCTCGAGACACCCACGGATAGTGTTGATCAAGCTTGTTGGGACTGTAACGCCGCCGATACCGGTGGATGGGAAGTCGATTGGATGGTCTGGATCTGGGATTGCGGCGATTTTCTGGTATAGCGAGGTTAGGTGGTAGAATGGTGTTTTCCCGTATGTCATCTGGTAGAGGATGCAGCCTAGAGACCAAACGTCTGAGGGAGCGCCGAGTTTCATGAGGCGTGGTTGGCCGACGGAAGCCATGGGACGACCGGAGGATGCGTTGATATCGACGATGGCCTCGGGGGACATGTAGTTTAGTGTTCCGACCTGGGTCTCGCGGTGGACATTCACGGTGTCGTCGGTGATGGCGTTCGCGATTCCAAAGTCGATGAGTTTTAATTTGCCGCGGACGAGGAGGAAGTTTGCGGGTTTCAGGTCGGAGTGGATTACGTTGTGTTGATGGACGACGTCGACGCATTGCAACATCTCACGCCAGTAAAAACGGACAAAATTTACGTCGAGTTGGGAATCTTCGTTGTTGTGACGGAGGGTGAGAATATTGGCAAAGTCGCTTTCGCCACATTCCATGAGCTACTTGGGAATTAGCGATATTTCGAGATAGGTAAGTGTGCACGGGGAAGTACCATTGTTAGGGTTTTCTTCTCGTCATTCAGCTCAAAATCATACAATCGGATGACTCGTTCCTCTCCAGACAACTTTTTCAAAAGATCAATTTCACCCTTGTATCCTAGAATCGCGGCCTCTCCATCTCCGTCATGGAAGGTAACTTTCTTCATGGCGAACATCTTGTGGTTTTCTGCCATGACCTTATACACCTTGCATGATCCACCCTTTCCAATGGAATCAAGTCGCCGATATGGCTTTCCGTTGATATGCACCGTTGATCGATTCTTCCGTGCATTTTGAGCTGCTGTTGTGGTGGCTGCACCCGCCGTGGCGGTTACGGTTTGCAACATGGACATCTTGGGTGGAGGCGGTGCTGGTCGTCGGGGAGTGTTTGTTGTTTTTGAGGATAATACTCTCTTTTCTGGTGATTTCTTCATTGGAGATGCGGCAAGAGGTTTGTTGGATGAGCCCCTTATAGGCGAGAGGGGAGCCTGAAATACAGGCGGCTTTTCATCAGTCGTAGGATCTAGACGCTTGTACGAAGAAGCAGCCATAGTTGGCCGACGGAAGGTCGGCGGAGGTGGCATATTTTCTTTATCGGGTTTTGAGGTAGGTTGGGGTGCAGCTGCTGCGGTAGCAGCGATGGCGGCAGCTCTTGATAATGAATGTTTCTTGCTGTCAGCGGAACTGGGAGAAGAACGTTCGCCTAGACTTGGGCGGGAGGATCCACTACCAGTCTCGGGGGTAGTAGAATGATAGATATCCATTTTAATATGATCCGAGAGGGCCTCCGGTGACGCCCTACGAGGCCGTCTTGAGATGGTAGCTAATGCGTTTTCTTCGGCGACCGCATGTTCTTCCCGTGGAGGGGTGGAATTGGATTGAGAGACAATCCCATCGCTCAGCTCTCGATTATGGTGTGCTTCTTCTGGTGAACTGGAGTTTCGTTCCTGGATATCCCCTTCTCTTTGGTCTTCCTCTCTTGACTGATCACTTTCTCGTCTCGGGCCCCTCCTAGGAGCTCCGCCAACTGCTCCCAGTAATCCTCTCCCAGGTCTCTTCCAACGCATTGCAGATGCAGTTGTAGATGGCGGAAGACCACCAGTAACACCAGGCGTAGGGCGAACAATACTAGCATAACCACCGGTAGTATATTTAGTCTCAGCGTCTTCGCATGTGTCTCCAGACGATCCAGAAGAGGTCAGAGGCTCTCCTCTCGCCTGTGTTCCGCTGAGAATACGACGACCATATCGGCCCAAGGCAGGAGTGACAAATTCCTGACCGGACGAAAGTTCCGGGCTACCTTCGTGGGATGAATTCTTTTGCACAGTGGTAGTGGCATACGAGAACCCTGTACGAGTAGAACGTTCTTCAGGATCTGGAGATTGACTCCAGTTAATTCTCTTCCGTGAGGCGGCATAGCGTGATAACGGTGATCGTCTTCTTTCTTCCAACGCGTTATGCTCTTCGTCTTTCTTTTCGTCCAGAACTGCTCCTTTTTCTGGTGATTCCTCCAGTAACATCCGCGCCAATGCACTCAGTTGAGGTGCGTTACCCTCATCGTCCGAATCATCCATGTTGTCCAGCGACAATCCATTAGACAGCCGAACGGGCGACGATGGTTCTGGTGCTCCGTAAGAAAGAGGCGAGCCTCGTCGAGAACGTGTGGCAGCGAGAGGGCTTGATCGTCTTTGGCGTGCGGATCGGTAAAGGCCCGCCAGAGGAGATTGGCGATTTTCAATTTCTGCCGTCATTGTTACAAGTCTTGTCGCAGAGTCTTGTCGCAGATTGTCGACTCGATGTTTCTGCGCAATGTTTCATAAAAACACGAAGTTGTTGGTGATGATATGTTGCATCAGACGGGAATATTTGGAGGTGGAGATAAATGGTGGGTGTAGACTGCTGGACCGTGGTTCGGTTTAGTCGGCGGTCTGAATTCCTCGTTGGTGGTTAGAGAGCGAGTGAATACTTTTTGGTTGGTAGACAAAACGAAGAGCAAAGGAATGGGAACGAGAAATGGGCGACAACAGGGATCCCCCTTTGTTTACCAACGAACTGTCGTTGCCCTAGCAACCACCAACATGCTCAAGTGCCGAAGCCGATTGACAGATGGTGAGTCGATAAGTGGAGAGAGGATCTGGTGTTTATAGTGTGCTGGGGCTGCACTTTGGTCACTTTATGTTCCCATACAGTTGCACTCTAACTGTTAGACATTCACCGGTTTGTCCATTTGCATCGGCGGTTCTTTCGCAGGCAGTTTACAATACGAGCCTAGAGCGGGGTATAATATGTGCGTCACCCATTCAGGTCAGTTTTTATGCCGCACAAAATCAAGTGCTGCTCTATGTGAAAGAGACGGTTGTTTCACCTGCCAAAGGGCTGAACGTCAAACCAATCCATGAGCGACAATTTTGACGACGGTGTGAATGTTGAGAGACCGCGGTATAGTCTGGTCAAACCGGCTTTGCGCCAGATATCCTTCACGGCGCCATAAAGGCCTATCCAAGTTCCTGTATAGCTATTTTAGGAATTGTCCATTTGAAGCCCGGAACAAACCCCCGATCTAAATAGAGGTGCAACGAGTATCTTCACCTACATTGCAGGCGGTGATGTATACCCTGCAATGCCTCAGTAATTCCGTCTAGTGTCATGCATTGGAGGGATTAATGTCTTGCACCGGCGCACCGGCGTCATCGCTCTCCGTTCTTACAACCGCCTCAATACTCCCTCCCTCTTGATGTTCGAAGGACCATATTAAGCTTGATCACTCTCTTGGTTGATTAAGCTTTTCGCTTAATCTTAGCTAACTTAATATGGCTAGCTTCAACAGTTTTCGTTGTTTGCTCAAGTGACTTCATAAAGGCCGACGACGCCCCGACAGACGCACCGAGTACCCAAGTCCCGAGATCGTGGGAGCAGCAGATCCAAAAGATGCCATATCATTTACTCAGGCATTACTTTACCGCTAGGCCAGAGTCCATCATGCGACTAAGCATGCAGTGCAGGATCCGATTTCACTTCTCTCCAAAATCCCACATCGCCAAATCGAAGAGACCCACTGCAAATTCTTGTAGAGTGAAAGTTCCTCAATCTGTAGTATTCGACGCCATTGGGGCATTCATGGAGCCTGATAGAGGTTTAGGCCAGGGAAATAGAACGCTATGGACGCATTTAAAGGGTACCAGTCCAAGTCATGCATCGCCGACCGAAAAGAAAAGTGGCATGTTCTCCCCAACAGGGGGTTTTAAGAAGGGCTCGCAAGTGAAGAAATCAAAACAGTGGCGAAGGGTGATGGCTATGACTTTATCGGCGAGAAGAACTAAAAGTGTTCCTAGGCAGACTGGGGGGGGGGCACTAATGAGTGCCTCGGATTGTGTCGTATTCCAGAATTAATGTTCCCGGCAAATCCTTGAAGCAGTTAGCTGATAACTTCCGAGGAGTGGATCAGTGGTCCCGTGTTTTACACGATCACTGTTAACAAATGGTTTGAACGCTATGAATCGGGTGCGAAGTTCAGGTTGCACTTAGCTCAGAATATTCTTCGGGGGCGTGGCTTGGAAGCAGTGCAGTTAATGGTGTCCAATCAAGACGCTGTATTGATCACTTCCATTCTCTTTAGATTGCTTATCGTTGCACAGCTTATCCCGATCTAGGTATCAGAATGAGAAGGTTGTATATTTGGCTTTGCATTTGGCAGGCAGAGCCTTCAGCTGGAAGTACTGGTACATGTCCATTGGGTAACACAACAGGAAGCGATCAATCGTCCCACGTTCCTCACGTCCCAATTTGGCAATCTTAAAGAAGAAGAAAAAGAAGTGAGGCTTCCGTGGGGCAGTGCTGATGTTTCAAGTTAATGTATCGTGGCAGGGTAATTTGTGGCAGTGAACTTGAATATTGTACAACGTCGTTTCAGTATTCAGGTCTGATTGCTGCATGCATAATGAATCCAGAGACTCAAGAGCTCGTGAACATTATAGTGAATCCCGATTCACAAACTGCTCAAGAAAGAGCAAAATTATCGGTCATTTGGAATCCTTTGTTTTGTTATTCCCAGAATCTTGAGGATACGATAAAAAGGAACCCCGAGGAAGAAATAATATGCATCCGTAGAACCATTTCCATTTCCTATAGCCTTTATTACTAAATAACCTGGTCTGATCACCATCCTATTTGCCCTTCAGTATGTAACCAACCATTAGGAGAGCCTTGCAACACATTGTGGAACATAAGGCTATGTCCACTGGTTGTGCGGTACTCGGTATCCTCAGGGACAAAGCAGGTGTACACAAACAACATGTTCCTGACAGTTTGAAAGGCTAAACTGTGGGGTGATATATCCAAATGCGGGAAGGACGGAATATATGAGTGGGAAGGCAGAGAACAATGAGATTGAAGATGTAAGTGGACACTGGAAAGTCGTGTCTTTAGCACTGTGTGGAACCAGCGAAAATCCAGAATATGAAAGTTGAACGTCAAGAGAAATAGGAGCGTTTAGAGGCCTTATAAACCGCTTCGAGATAACGTATTGCTTGGTCTTTCTCCCAACCCCAAGAAGTTGAATTGAGTCCATAGGAAGTCAAGCAGCAGCAGAGTACCAATTTGCTATTCGTAGAGCCATTTTCCGCTTTCCAGTAGACTTTTCTCCACTGTGGTGGATCCATTACCTCGAATGTGGATGATGTTATCACCGAAGTACCCCTTCGATCAATTATGGCTGTCGTTCGACCAAGGTTCAGGGTCTGCTCCTGACATACACTTTATTACAATTACTAAAAGGGGAGAGTTTGCCGATTAACTTTCACCGCTTCCCGCCGACAAGTGCTCAGAAAATACCGCGGGAAGAAATGGTTCGGAGCGCAAACTGACAACGTGTTCTGGAGGCGGAATCGTCCTACTAAGAGGTGATAGGTTGTCTGAATAAAGGTCAGCTTCATGTCTTTGTCGTTTGGATGCCAAGGGACCAGCCCTGTGCGACCCCTTGAACTCGGGTAACTCGGTAGACGCCCCGGAATGGTACGAACCCCGCTGTCGCTCAATAGGCGAATGAAACTGAACGGCGGCAATAAACTAATATAGGAATTGGGGGCGCTACTTTGCAGTAGCCAGCCAGGGCTTGATGAGCGATTTTTCAACTGAGAGGAAATCTGTAAACGAGAGGGCAGCTTTGTGGAGGGAACACAAGGCAAGGCTGAAGTCTCGAAATGCTCCTTCCTGGGTCAGAAACATCACTAATATCTCCGAAAAGGGCAATCTGATCGGTTATCATCGACAACACCGGCGGCAATGGTCATCATCATCGTTAGCATCTCCGCACTCCCATTCCCCACCCATCATTGCACCGCCATACATACCATACAGTCGCCTACCACCGTATTTCATCCTATGCTATTCATCCGCCCTATCTACCACCAAAAATAATCAACGGGGCTCACATCGAACCTGCTAGCGATCCTAGCGATATCACCACCCTAGGTACCCTTGGTTGCCCCTCCATCTCAATCGTCATTGCCCACCCGGCTACTGGCGCTGCTGCAGCATTCACTTCCTCCTCGCTGCGCCCCACTCATAGGAGAGATCCAACGTGAGCCACAATCTCGTTGGATCAATATCCTATCCCCGGCTTCCCCCAAGTTTCCACTTGCCTTCGATATTCTCTCGCCTCTACTTCTGCGCTCGAAACGTGATTCTACGGCACACTCCTCGTCCCTTCTCAAAAAATTGTCAGTGACTCTCATCCGTCCATCTTCTTCTCCTCATTGCAACATCTTTGCGCGCCTTATTTTCGCCAGTAAACTGAGAACACATCGCACTCCCCCACTTTGCACTCTTCGACGGATTGGACGTCATCGTCGCGCACGCAAGCGAATGAACTATACGGCTTAAGTCGATAGGCAAACGCGACAAAAGCATCAAACAAGCGCTCGAAAGGACAGCGGAAGGCAATCAAGGGAATTGGTGGTCAGTCATCACCGGACTCCAAGTAGCGCCCCGTCTCAATACCGCACACCGCAAACCTCAAAGGCGCACCAAATAACTGTCACCGGTTCATACAAATATTTCGCAACCCCAAAACCAGTGTCTTAACATTCCGCGACAACGGTCAGGTGTGCATGGAACGTGGGAATGAGATCAGGTCATACCTCTGCAACCAATCAACTTATTTACAGGCATCATCGACCTAGACTTTCGAAGGGACGGGCAGTTCACCAGTTGAGCTGGACCACATTATCTGTACTCTAGTTATATCCGACAGTGTACGAAACCGAAGAGATAACTACTAGAAGTGGAACTGGGCGAATAACTGTCGGTATGTTACCGCATAATCACCAGGAGACTATTTTATCCATTTAGTTTTTATCAAGTGGATTGTGCGCGGTTCGTCGGGCTTGGTCAAAAAGTCTTTGCCGTTGTACTGAAGCGCAATTGACGAACACGATATCTCATGTTTATGATTACGCTAACCCTTGTTCGCGGTACAGAAAACATCGGAACGAAACTCACGATAACGGTGCCTTACGAACAATATGGCGACGCCGAATAATAACACATCTTTGGGGATGTCTCCTGCGACAAATGGCGGCATGGGCAAAGGGGTTAATTCTTTACCTCGTACACCAAACCCCAACAGTCCTCAACACATATTCGACAGTTCTATGTTCCTGATAGATCCTTCGACGCAAAACACCGTCTCCCAGCCATACAAACCAGCTATACCTCCCATGTCGCCACACCGCAGGGCTAAAAATGACGTATCAGCACAATCTCCGTCGTTACATTACAGCTCGTCTTCACCAGCCAGTACAGGCGCCATATCAGATTCAAACAGCGGTTATGGTACCAGTAGCTATTTGGATCCAAGGTCGTCGTCCTCACCCTCGGCGCATGATATGACGAATGGAATTAGTGGAAATACAACCCCCGGTTTTGAAACATTGGAGGACTTGCCAGAGTTCCAAGATATTGGGAACGATTTATTTAATCGGATAAATAGCTTACCAACCGTGAACCTTCCGGAGCCCGAGGATGAATCTAATGGCCCTCCACCCAACTCAGCAGGATATCCCCCCAGCCCGCGGTTGACAGTATCGCCTCACCCATCACCGAAAGTGACCATCTCGAGATCACTCGCCTGTGATACTAGTCCTATTGTTAAGATTGAGTATTCAACCCCAGAGAACCACCAAAGTCCCTATTCGCACCACCGTAGCAGTTCTTCCTCCAGCTCGGGTCTAGCAGGAGATAATACTACCATTCGAAGAGGCGACGATGGGCTCTGGCATGGTGGAATCGACCCATCCGCGAGAGGCGACGAATATTTACCGTTTTCTCTTAAAGACCAAGAATTCGAGAGATTGAAACAAGCCAAAAATGCCGATGTCGAAGAGTGGCTTCGAAAATCATCAGAGCAATTACCACGCCAACCGTCCTCCGGCGGGTTAGCTGCACCAAAGGATGGAAGGAGGCGTGCAAAAAGTGTATCGGATTTCCGAGCGAGCCAAGCATTTGTTGATGGCAAGGCCATTGGTCCTGTTGGAAGCGGCGATGGAAATATCAATCAGGTAGTAATAGACGACCCAGATGATGAGGATGACGATTCATCAGTGGGTACGGTTGATTCCGCTTGGCAAGAAGGATCTCTCGATGACCCCTCACCTAACGGCGTGAAAGAGGTTCCTCCATCACAAGCCGATTTGGAAATGACAACCGAGTTGGATCCCGAGAAAGATCCGGCGTTTCTCCCCCGGCCTGGGCAGTTCTTTTCTTCTCACCCATGGAACGATATAGCTGGACCGGTTTCTCGTGGAGCTACCATGGCTCATCGGAATCAGCCAGGATCATCCAATGCTGCCATCATGAAATTCTACCGATGTGCGGAGAACATTGAGACTGCATCAAGAGTTGCAACATTTGGCAGCAATATGACAAAAGGCCGAAGGAATAGTGCTGGAGATGCAGACAAGGTTCTTCCTGGCCCGCTAAAACGCTTGAGTTTTGGTAGGGATAAAGATAAGGATAAGAACAAGACTGGAACACCCTCAAGACGACCTAGTATTTGGGGAGGATTCCGATCCGGGTTAAAGAGGAGCCTGAGTAACTCTGGAGATAAGGACAAAGAAAAGGATAAAGATAAGTTACAGTCACCCGTCGACCGTAGGAAACGGGGCAACTCCTTCTCGTCCATAGGTGCATCTTCAAGCCCGTTTAAGCCAGGTATCCTCGGTCCTGCATTTGGCCAGCCTTCTCTGCATGTCGAAACCTCCAATGTTAGTAATATTGGTAGTGCAATTGCATCGATGACATCGCCACTTATGGCCACCGGAGCGGGAGCGACTAGGACTACCCCGGGAGGCCTTGGAGAAGTCATTAATCGTGTGAGAAGCAGCAGGAGCAGGAGCGATCTGCAGCGCAAGCATATATTTGGCGTTGTGACCAGCATAGTCAGTCCTGCATTGCCATCCTCACCCCCAGACGGCGAAGTCACTCCTGGAATTAAGAAGAAGTTTACTTTCGGCGAAGAATCGCAAAAACGTGGTGCCGCACAGGCCGCCAAGCTGCTATCGCCTGATTCTGCCCGCAGACATGCCGATGATGACGAGGAAATGGATGACGGTGATTTCTCGCCGGAAAGCGCACGGACGCCAGGCGGCACAAAAGTACAGCTACCAAAGCATGAAATTACTCCAACTCTGGATGGCTTCGCGGAGAACATTAGAATACTGGCACCAGGCCTGAGCCAAAAGCTTGTTGACCGGATTGCTCACGAGCAATGCAAGAGATTTAAAAAATTAGTGGACCACCGACATAAACATCTCGGGGCGCTGAAAGCCAATGGCTGTTGTACCAATGGCGCAAAGTGTCGCAAGGTCTTTGGAGCAATTGGTGTTGGTAGCGATGGGGTTGTAGGTATTACTGGGCACAAACGGGGGAATAGTCGCTTTGGTGGTGATGATATTGGTAAAGTAGAAATCCCTACCCAGACAGGGCTGGTCTAATATTGTTTTTTCAGACTATTCATCGGACGAAAACCACCACGCTTCTTCCGGTGACGGCAACGTGGCAGCTGCCCAGTTCCCACCGGGAGTACCGACGCCCCCCGTTGCGCGTCTCCCTGCTGAATTTGAATGCCCCATATGCTTCAAACCCAAAAAATTCAATAAGCCGTCGGACTGGACTAAACACGTTCACGAAGATGTGCAACCATTCACTTGTACTTTCCCCGACTGCACTGAGCCAAAATCATTCAAGCGAAAAGCGGACTGGGTACGCCACGAGAACGAGCGGCATCGACATCTCGAGTGGTGGACTTGCAGCCAACCAGACTGTACCCATACTTGTTATCGCAAAGATAACTTCGTGCAACATCTCGTACGTGAGCATAAGATGCCAGAACCGAAGGTCAAGACACAAAAAGCGGCAGGGAAGAAGAATGGCGACACCTCTCGCCCAGGTGTGGACAGAGTATGGCAAATTGTCGATAGCTGCCATCAGGAAACCACGGCACAACCTAACTCGGAGAAATGTAGATTCTGTGGTCAGAGTTGCTCAACTTGGAAAAAACTTACAGTACACTTAGCGAGACATATGGAGGGAATATCTCTCCCGGTTCTAGACCTGATCCGCGATGATGCTGTGATACCGGTTACTAAAAACCAACGAAGACATAACCCACTACCAGCTCATCCACTGCCTCCACAGCAACAACTACAACAACAGCAGCAGCAACAACAGCAGCAGCAGCGGCCTCAACCTTCTATATCGGCGCCGATGGACATTGATCAGTACTCGGTAGCACCAACTCGTGGCCTAGAGTATGAAGTAAACTCTACATTCCCGCGGCAGCCAATACCAACCTACAGCCTTGCCCCACCGCAGCATCATCAACGCTCACGCTCAGTAGGACCGGTGTATGAGCCGGTACGCTATATGCAAACCACCACTGTGGCGGAACCGTTGGCATATGCTACCGTCACATCGACAGATTACCACTATGGAAGCGGCCCGCAGGTGTATCATCACAAGTCTCCTCAGCCTCAGCCCCAGCAAGTATACAGTCCAGAATCGGGCTTTGATGGCGGGGGAGGTGGGTACCAATTATCATATCAATCGCAGCAATTGTATGCAGGTTTTATTCCGACTTCAGGGCCACCAAGTCAAGTTGTTTCCCCAATGGTACAGAACCAGACGTTGCATATAGCGTCCTATGGTAATATGTATCAGGCTGAATCGGAAGTTGATCAATATGGATTTACTAATATACATGGTGGCATATCATGACGTGAATGAGAGAGGGTATTTGGAGTGGGTGTAACTTGAACTGAGATGAGGAGTTTGGGGTTTGGCCTATTGTTATCTGTTTCTATTGGGATTCCTTTCCTTTCTGGGGGAAGGATTAATGATGTGATCGGATATTTTGATTTCTTTGCGTCCGTTTATGCTATTTCTATTTTCAAAACATTGTTGGGTATGAGCTTGACATCCATTTCTTTGTATTTCTCTGACTTCCTTTTTTTGTTTGAGGGGTTTGTTTATTTACGTTGAACGCTAGTTGATGATTGTGATTGCGAGGATTTTGGTTTACTGTTTGATGTTTTTTTTTGGAACGATAAACCGGTGAAGAAGTTTTTTCTTGATCACGATTCTTGCAATTTGAATATAGTAGGCCAAAGTGGACAAAAGTGTTAAACTTGTTATGTTTCTCAAAGTTAGTTGACATTTGTCAAATTTTGCCAGTATGACAAATGTTAAAAAGTTGAGCGCTTATCGACATACCTAGAGGTATCTTCACGTACAGTCGTTAGGGGTGATGGCGCGACATGGAATGTTCAAACATACGATCTTTTGCACATTCAACAAATACTGAATGTCTACGGGCCGCCTCAGTTGCATTCGTCGGAAGATGCGAGATCACGGTTCCTAGCACCACTGTTCAACCATGTTGTCGCGAAATTTGGCATGCTTATGCGCAATACCCCTGAGAGCATGCTCGAAGACCGGTTGACCACGAAAGGCCGGATTGAATAACAATTCCGGTCGTTCGACAGCCTTACAGTTTTATCTATGGAGTTGAAGTTGGTTGTTGGAGGCTATAATGAGTCCATGGGTGCTATTGCGCAGGTTCGTTCTCACAGTCCTACATTCAATCCCATGCTAATTTGTCGGACCAGGTTCTTGCCCAAGGTGATGCCTGCGACTATGATAACTGGCAGGCCGGATACAACCTTCCAGTGTATGCTATCCTGAGCGATGGGACAACATACATGTTTTTCCGCTTCGATCCGAACGCCGAAGACAGAACCGTAAACCTCAAGGTTTCCCGAGGTACCATTGGAGAGGGTCGTTCAGGATACAGCATCCCACAGTTCCAGTATCCCCTAGATCGTAACTTTCGATTACCGGACCGTTTGGGCCATGGCAACCGACTCCCCCCGCCCCAAAGCCACGGTGATGAAGCCAAAATATAGAATGATGACCTGAGACTTGTAAAGCTATTTATTGGTATTATAGGTGTATTCTGGCAAGCTCTAGGGATACTGCTGCACTGTGGTGGTAATAAATAGAACTGCTTTTGTAGGAGTGTAGCCCTCAGATTTGCCCTTCAAAAACCTGAAAATGACGTGCCACAATACTGTGCCTGTGTGACCCTAACACCTCCTACCAACTTGCACTTCCTGAAGACAATGGAGAAGCTACTGTTGGTTAGCTTCCCTTATCACTATTATATAAGGATTATGGAAAAGCAAAAAAAACAGCAAATCACGAAAAATCACTCGTCCCCCTGCGGACCCACAAATTGCTGTCCTCTTACCTCAGATCAATCAGAACCCATATACTTTTCATCTCACCATCTCCAAACACCCACAGCACAAAGCCTTCAACATCTAGCTTGTAAGGCTCCACTTTGGAAAGCAGTAGCACCCATTCACATTGGTCATTTGGGGTTTGGGCCTAGAAAATTAAAACCCTACTCTCTGACTGAATTTCAATGCAACATGATTATGTAGTGTTGGCCTGCATTATTATAAAGTAATGAGACTGAAGCTGTGAATTTGTGAATTTTCCAGTCCATCTTGAGGAGGGAAGAGGATTTGAGGTTGGCCATGTACCCTAAATCACAGGGGAGAACCTGGGGAAAAACACCAAATTCTTGCTGAAGACTTCCTGGGCCAGCTCAAATGCAAGGAGCCGCTGTCTCAACAATGAAAGAAATTACCTGGTTGCACTTGGCCTGCTGTGCAGGGATATTTGGGGTAGTGATGCAGTAGGGGAAGGAGAGTGGTGGTTGAAGGGGCTGTATTTTGGAAGGGCAATGGATTTGGCAACACCACACCACATGTAATTTACAATTTGCTTGGATAAAAGGTTTTATTTGCTACTAAAGAAGGCCTAATGAAATGGAGAATCTCTGACGACCATTTTTGGGCATGTGTCGAGGTGGTTGCGCGGGCGGACCGTATGGACCGGGAACCGGTTACGATCCAGGGGATACGACTCCACTTGAGTTCATCTGCAATCTTAGGCCTATCTGCGAATATATATACTTCATTCTTCTTACTAGATTTTCGAATTCTATCAATGCCTACTGCACGAAATCGATAAAGAAAAAGAGAGACTCGGCACAACATTAGCTTAAGAGTGGTACTTACGCTTCCCAGGCCTTAGATATAGCTGTAATGACTGCAGGAAATGCCGAGAAACTCAAAATTAATAGCCAGACTAACTTCACCGAACCAAATTCGCTTACGGAGAAAGCGTGGGATATCATTGACAAGAGTGTCGAATGTGGTCGCCGTGCGCGGCCATGGGAGTGTGTTAACATCAATGTTAAGGATTGCTATTCCGTGAGTCAGATTGACGAAGCCTAAGTTTCGCAATTGTAGGATTGTATTTGTGTGGGCTTTTCTTTAGTAGAGGATCCAATTCAGGTTTGGTGTATGATGATTTCAATGGCTGCTGGTTAGGAACGTACATAGCTCTGGCGACCTTTGTATTCGATAATTTTGTTTGATGGAAGTAATCATCAATGAAAGCACATGATTTCGCAACTAAGCATTTACCCTACGACGACTGATTGTTGACCTCCTTCCCCTATCCCATACACCATCCCGTCACCATCGTACTCGGGTTAGGCTGTAGAAGATGGGCGCTCCTTTCTAGTAGGAGTTATAACTTACCAGGGTGGCCCGGGGACGGCCCGGGGGCGGCTGGTTATGGCTTGGCGCGAGTGATCGTTTATAATTCCGCGTCGAATCCATCATATACACAATTCAATTGATTATGCTTCATGCTAATCCTATAACAGTATCCTCGCGGTCAGACAAGTTGGTACTTACCTGTCCAATCGTGATAACTCCATATAAATTCGAAGAGAAGCAGGAAAGAGCAGAAGTCACCAATGAACAAAGCTTACCAGTCCGGGGACGCGATGATCACCAGAACATCCAAAGTTGAGTGAGAGCCTATGACTAAGAAGCCGACCGAGCAATCCCTCTGACGCGTGGAACAGTCTCTCTTCAGCGTCAAATCGGGCGGAGCTTCGTAAGGCTTAACATGAACATTCGGATTGAGGCAAACCCTCGTGTTTCCCTGGTCTTTAGTATTAGCTAGTTTGCCGCTGATATCGAGCTGGCGTTCTAATATCTTGTCACCATATCCCAAAATGCCTCCTGGCTCCGTTACGAGAACAGCACTCAGCAAAAATCCGGAAGCTTATTCAATCCATTCATTATGAGCAAACCTGTTATTCCAACCTAAACTAAAAGCCGCCAAATAAAAAGATCTCCAGTACGCTCCCTTATCCCTCAGCAATATAGCAAATAAAACATGCAGTCTTCTAAGAGAGAGGTATAGGTAAGCCAAAGAAAGTAAAATCGGACTGACGTAAACTTATTTAGGAATTTCCAACAATCTTCTGAGAAGCTTAAAAGCTGATGAGTCTGGTACGTCCATCAAGGATACCAGTCACCTTTGTCTGCACCTGCTCGAACCTGATGAACCCGCAAGCTTCACTCTCCAAATGATTGAACAGTGCCGCCAAGCTCACAAACTCTTTTGGACAGCCTCTGCTCGGGCAGTGGTAAATCTTCTGTCTGTGGGGTCCTGAGTTGAGATGCAAGTTGAGCTGCCTCAAGTTGTTGTGGACTTTGTGGCAGAGATAGCACTCGTATCCGTAACCATTCCAGCATCTCTCAGTAGCTTCAATCTCGCTGTGCCACTCCAGCTGTTTTTTAGTGATGCGACCGCTCGGATCACGGCTGCTGATCATACGGTGGAGGGAATCGCGGTTGAGGTTGGTAGCGTGAGAACATGACCCCGTCTCCAAGTGATGCGACACGCCAGAAGCAGTGACGAACGAGCGCTTGCAGAACGGACAAGTGACGGAGGTTCCGCGGTGTATACGAGAGTTGAGATGCTAAAATCCGAAGCTCGGGATTAGCTAGTTCCTTTCGAGGGCGAGCGAACAAGTGGACTGCAACTCAATAAGAGACACAGACCATCCGAAGGTTGTTGGCGTTATCAAACTTTCGCTCGCAATCATGGCAATAATTCTCCCAGTGTCCATTCACATTCATGTGACGATCCGCAGCCGACTGGCTCGTGAAGACCTTCGTGCAAGTATCACATTCGTAACTAGGTGCCCAATGATCAAGAGCATCCATGTGCTGGTCAGCCGCACGCTCAGTTGAGAAGCAGCGGTCGCATGTCTCGCATTCGTACACAACAGCGTGAGCAGAGCTATTCTCGATGTGTTGATCAAGAGCTCGCTGAGTAGAGAAGTAGCGGTCGCAAGGATAGCACTGCGGCATGGTGGGAGACGAGAGGGAGAAGTTGAGAAGCGGTGGAATGCGGTGGAATGTGGGGTAGGGAGCAGCAGTAATATAGGGGGTGGAATGGTTGTAGAGGAAGCTATGAAACAGATATAGGCTGCAGCTATGACGCATTGTAGGGCTCCTGGCCTAGACAATACCTTCGTACACTGAAGGTCACCAGTCAATATGTCAGACTATATATAGACCATAGATTTCGAAATAGATTTCAACATAGACATCATCACAATCAAGCATCTATTTTATACATATACATCAACACTCATTCCGATGGCCAAGTTTTCGTAGATCGGCAAACTCGGTCCTACAACTTGTGCTGGTGTATGAGAGTAGCAGTAAAGTGCATTCATCGACTAGTTGCGATATAGCCTGGTCGAAATTATTCATGCAATAAATGATCAATTGCAATAGAGCTCAGTCCCTCTCTAGTTTCGAACGTATGTTCACCCTTCAACACAGGTTGCCTATATTTAAACCAAAGAATAGACTACATCAGTATCGCCCGTAATTATATACCCTCAACTTAATCCCAGGAATGGGCGAATTCGTCGTCATGGTGTCATGGTTTTTTTCGCTGAAGCTAGGGGTGCTACTTCTTCACCCAACTACCTTGCCACACTAGGCGAATCCAAAGCCAAACAGTATCCTACAGAACCCAATATAATTCGCTGTTCTCTTCCGCACGAGAACACTGTCACCCCCAGATGCATCCCTGATATAAGAGTTAGCTAGGTATTGTATTGGGGTGAGTTCAATAAATCTACCTCGCCTGGCCACCGACCAATTGAGGAGCCACACATCGACGACAACCGATAAATTGTGAGGTCTCCGTGCACGTTTAAGATGAATCTCTTAGTAACCATTTCATCTGCGTGAACACTCAAGAGTGAACCGTATAGAGATTCGTCGCTGGATAAACAACTTAAAACGGTTGATTTCAGTTGCACCACCCGTTCCCGGACCTCTTCTTCATCAAATTAGCTATTGTATAAGGCGTACTGGATAGTTATTCATTCCGCACAATTATGGACAGTCAGGGAAACCGTAACTATCGAAAGTTTCCCGGCTGAGCATGGCGGTGAATGTAGCGTTCAGCAACTGACGAGTTCGTAAGAGTACGATAGTTATCGGAGGTGCGGCGGTTCCAATGTATGCAGCCTTGCAGCGTATGACCTTAGCCTGGATCCCTCGATCTCCTCTTGCCAAACTCGACCTTATTCCCTCTCTATCAATGATAGTGTTTTACACGGGGTGAGGTGTCTTGGGACTTCAACTTGAACCTAAACCTGGGTCTGACGAGACCTTGGGCTCCACGGAACGAGGTATTCTAGGTTTGATTCTCATGGCCTAGGAAGTCTCGAGACTGACTTGAGGAACACCTGCGCATGGGCTCGCTTCTCAACGAGCTTATAGCGCTGGTTTGCTGAATACTAGTCGGAAGGCGAAACAATAATTCTTTCTTTACGCTGTGTGGAAGCGGTGTGTGAGTTCTCCTTGGGCTCGACAACATGGCAATGGGTAATGAAATATGTCGTGACCTTCAGCTATATGAGTCTCTTGGACTGTGAAATCGCGATCACAGTCCGCACAACTGCCAGCCCGTTACAGTTGTTTCCGAGCCGTATTTTTGTACTTCCTGCTAGCAAAACGGTTCCGTGGATAGGCTCCTGAGGCGGCTTGGATGTTGCCACAACGGTTTCGGCATCGCAAGAATTGAGAAGTTATATTGGACATAAGGTCCTTCGCCTAGTCACAGAGCGTCGTGGTTGCATCATTGAAGTTGGTGCAGATGCCCTTCAAGGTTGTAGCTTAATCATCGTCTCCTTCGCGAAGTCTCTTCCCAACTTCGCGATGTTACTGCCCGAGGTACCGTCAACCCATATTGCAAGACCATCCTTAGGCTTGAACCCAAGAAGCCCAAGTAGGATAAAGGCTGGGGGGACTCTCGCATCCGTCGCGGGCCAGTCTCTAGGTGGTGCTCTAGTTCAACTATTCGCCACATCACGCCTAATGACTTTCCAAGTTTTCCCTCTACAGATTCTACCGAGAGAAGCTTTGGAACAGAAGGTCGTCCGGATAATCAACCAATCCAAACACCGAAATGTCTCAAACTGAGTAGATAACTATCACAAAGAACGCTTATGGTAAATCCATGAGGGTATGATAGAACATTCTTGGCAAGTGGTAGACCTTTGCTCGGATCAAAATAAAGAGTTATGTTCAGGAATGCCAGGATGAAGGTGAAGCGGTATGTACTGCGGCTCAACCCGAACTGATGCCATTTCAAGAACGCCAAGATGTGAAGTGTACACCAGAAAAGCCGTATCTTCGAAGCTTCACATCCCCACCTACAGTATAATATCATTCTTTTGTTGATGGTAGTCTACCCAATTCCTCCCAAATACAATTGCCTGCTATTCGGCGACGTACGTTATTGGAATCTTCATCTTCAGTACCATCATATGAACGAGCACCAGATAACTAACTTACCATGTCTTACAGATACCCGCAAGTGTTGGCGCGTCCAGGTAACTTCCATTGACATTCAGAACGTTCTCCGGCAAACGAACCAAGGCAACCCTTAGTCAAACGCCCACACCATCCTGACCTTCCTATCTCTCCTTCTCTGCGACTTTAAGGACTTCATTCTTTTTATTGAGAGACCACTCTTCTGCCTCTCCTTATCCGACGGTGTCAATTGGAGGGTTGGTTGATTATCGACAACGGGGTTATATAGACGCATCATCACTATGGATAACTTGTTTTGGAGATATGTGGTTGGGGTTCGTGGCTACATAAGTGTTCCCACTTTATACAAGACCATTGTACTCTATACGATCATCGACGTTCGATTGGTATCCCTGCCGAAGGAGGAAGCACCAACTCTGGCAAAAGGTATCCTCTTAGTTTACAGATTGCTTAACCAAATCTTCATCACTTTAATCTGCCCCCACTCTCGGACTCTGATGTCCTCCAGGATGATTGAAGATTATAGTGTCTCTGGACACCTGGCCGACGATCCATTTACCATTGAACCTCACCGCACCTCCGAATAGCTTATGGTATTTTGGCAATCCGTTCGTGCAAACACGAAGAATGATGGTTGACCTGTCTGGTTAATCAACTTTCCACAGGTAGCAACATGACGAGACACTTCATCGGCAACCAAACAGCAGCCGAGATGCAAGCTCTTTAGTCGGTTTTGTCGCTCGGCTTAGGTACCCCCCGCATTCCAGTACCTGTTTGAATTACATACCCTGCAGATATAAGGTAGTTCTCATCCGGTTCGCCGAAATAAATATGTAGGTGCTGTAGCATAGAATGAGAGCGAAATGCGAGCTGGCACAAGCTGGGCGTCAAACCAGCCATATACTTGCAGCAGAGATATAGTACTGAAAATGGAGTGTAGATAGGCAATTTACTACTCAACTCTATATTGTCTATCGTGCATAGCATCTCTTTATTCTGCAGGTAAAGAGTAGCTATCAGCACTGCCGCACTTGGCCTAGCGCACTCGCTTTGCACACCTCCAACGTCACTCGAAGGCATTTCACAATACGCAATTCTGGTCGTATGATCTCGAATACTGTGTGTTAATATCCACATAGCGTTCTCTGGTCCATTCACCTGAGACGGTATGTTGTGGTTATCCATCTGCAGAGACTGCGAAGGACATCTCTTGAACAGCTCTCAGTAGGACGCCGATCAAACCAAAAGACTACTGGCATGGATGAAGGTAGACCCTACCATCACTTGATCTGGATTTGCCCACCTTTACTGTTGCCTACAGTCGTGCTGGACATTCTGCAATGAATGGAAGCACATGTGAAGGATAACTGTGTTCCAAGACTCGCTAATGCAGGTGTATCTCGCGTGTAGGAGCCGTGATATGGCTATACTTAGCACTTCTTACAACGCCCAAACGACTATGGGTTTGAAAAAGCAAGCCTGATTTAGTTACGAAGTTACTCGTGGTTAGGCTCAACATCGTCTTGGTCTTTCAGGCATCAATTGTGATATTCAACTGGCCAGCAACGCATAACAATATCGCACAGAGAAGCGAGGCTATGCTGGGCAGTTGAACAGACTGCCATGCCAATTTCTATCCATGATGGCCCCATGTTGGAACAAGACTGCAAGACCACTCGGTATAAATGGAAGCCTAGGAAACAGCCCACAAATCCTAATTCTTGAAACCACCTTCACTGCATCTTTCAATTCATACCTGTGTCTACCCCCTATTCAACGTCTTATCCGTTTCGCCATGAGGCTCTACACCACTCTCCTCGTTGCCGCCCTCCTGGCCACAGTCTCCCCTTACCCAATCGTGCTGTCACCTCCAGACACCTCCTCATCATCACTCACCAAGCGCCTCGGCCTCCGCGCCAAAACTAACGAATCATCTTCTCATACTCAATGGACCAATTCCTTGCCGCGCTTAAAGCTAGAGTGGGACCCTAGAGAATGGGGCTGCATAAATGCTCCGGACTATGGATTTGAGGATAGCTGCCTCCGCCACGACTTTGGGTTCAAGAATTATCGGAAGCAGGGGAGGCTATGCAGGGATACGAGGAAATCGCTGGATTGGAGGTTCTATATGGATATGAATAATTTCTGTGAGAAGAAGTATTAGAGATGGTTTTAGAGCGCCAATAGGTGGAGTTGTAAAGCGGCCGCGAATACCTATTGTCTGGCTGCCGCTGGGTGGCAGACGGAGTACTCTAAGAGGTGTTGAGGTGGAGTTTGGGAGACGGGACTTGGGGGACTAGGGTTTGGGAGCTGTGAGTGATGGTTCATGGAGTTTCTGTATGAATGTAGGTATGTGTATGGTTTTAGGCCCGGCATATAAGATCGTATGAGATCGTATGAGGTTCTGTCAGGGTTCAACCGCGTGAAAACGAAATCCCTCGAGGTTATCATCAAATTGAAGGGTCTCATGCGGGATTTGTCTTCCAGTTTGTTTGTTTCGAATTTTACTCTACCCTGACCCTGTGGACTCATCTCTTCATGCGTCATTGATCGCTTTTTGATCAGTACCTGGATGAGCGTCACTTTCTTGCGGGGTGACCCCCACGTTGTGCCACATTTCACTCGCCACTATGGCTTATCATATGAGTGCGGGGGCCTATCTAGATCAAGCGGGAGCGGGTACTGAGAGCCCAATTTTGTCGGCAATTCTCGGTCAAGACGCTACCCATCACCCATGTGAAACTCCCTTATAAGCCCACGCGACGAAGCAATTGTCTCCCATCCTCACTGGAAACACAGTGCCCATAGTAACTATCCGCCATGAGCTCTTCACAGGAGGGAAAAGGCCCGTCAAAGCAACCTACTCGTCCACCTCCTCCTAGCAGGTCAGAGGACGACTCAGGTCTCATCTCCAACGTCACAAATTCAGCATCAACCCTCCTCAACTCCCTCACCCGTCCCTTACCATCCACAGTCAACTCCACCCTCGCATCTTCCTCATCCTCATCCTCCAAAGCAACTTCATCTACCATCCCCTCAACCTCGTCATGGTCCGAAACCGCCACGGGTTCCTACCGTCTCCAAGGCTCCAGTCCCTACAGCGACTTCCGAACCCGCCCCGACCGCTCACTCTCAGAAACCGCCGAAGCCGAATTCACATACTTTGCGTCTAACTCAGCCAGTGCGCGGCCACGCTCTGGGTCATCAGTTGACGGGAGCGATGTTGCGGCGCTTCTGGCGGGGCCGTTGGCGGCATCAGAGGTGTATATGGATGATGATATTGCGCAGGCTGTGAGGAGTGTAGATATTTCGCATCCGGCGGTGGTGGCGTTTGCGGAGTGTGAGGATCCTGTGGAGTTTTTGCAGAGAGGGGAGGAGGAGTGGGCGGGGTGCTATACGGAGAGTGTTTGGGGGGATTTGTTGGGAATAATGAGGGAGGCGAAGGTGGAGGTGGACAAGGGGAAGGAGGCGGAGAAGGTGGAGAGGTTGAAACGTGTTTGGGGAAGGGTCAGGGCGAAGTTGTAGGGGTTGGGGTGATGTGGGAGGAATGTTGTTGGGGCCATCAAGGAATATGCATCGAGGAACACAACACACGCAACGAATTATTTTTTTCGATGAGGTGGTAGCAGCAACTACGGGAACACACGAATTCGATCTTCGATGATACCCGCGACATCGGTACTTGCATTGGGTAGTCCCAAACGCTGGCAGTTACATACATTCTGTTGGGGATCGCGAGATCGAGATTTTAGACTTTCTACGAATATTTAGATATGGGACAGGTCACTGGTTTAGGAGGAGCCGCATGAATTCACCCCTTCTATCCGAAACTCGGCCGGCATATACAATGGGGCAAGGGCAGATGCCGTGTCCCGCTATTTGTTGAGCCCGAGTCCACACTGGTGCCCTTTTGGTTTGGTCGGCAGACATCGCATCCGATACGCCAGGCTTTCGTTTGGGGGTTTTATGGCGTGCAACTGAAGGGAAAACGGTACACTATGGCAAGCCAATTGTCGTCTGGAAGCTTCATCTATTACAAGCCAATCGTTGTCACCTCGAAGCTTCATTTGCTCGTCGCGAAGGAAGAAATTCTTGCCGTTTGCGAGGGGTTTGGCTTGGGAATCGGGTGATAGATTGATGCTATAGTTTCTCTACTCTACTGCAATGGAATGCGAATGACTCCGACGAGAAGCGTTGGGATACGTCCGTAGTAGTCTGGGGGTACCTTGCACGGAACAATGGTGGGGTGGGTGGATTTGCGGATTCTACTGGCGCGGGTAGCGGTGGAGGAAGACCACCGGATTGAGGTCATGGTGCTTTTCGAGTTCAATGGTATACAGCGTGGGATGGGAAATTGGTTTAGGCTTTTTGTTTTTTGATTGGGGTTTGGTTTTTATTCTTTTTCTTTTATTGGTGCCTGTGTATGGAATATCGTCTTCATGATCAGTTCATAGGCGATTTTGGTTACTGGGGTTTTTTGTGGCTTCGAATTCCAGACGAGTTGAATTAGAGTAGGGTTTGCTTACTTGCTTTCCTTTATCTCTAGCCATACTTTCCATCCATCAACCCACCGCCCGCGTGCTGCATTGCATAGAGTGCGAAGTTAGATAGTCGGGTGTTAGTGACTCTTCCATACATATGTAGTATCACCATGCAAAATCATTTATATATAAACAAAATTTAATCTCGAACTTCAACTTGACAACAACAGATAACATTTTTCGCACCCCCCGGGTTGGAGTGAGTGAGGGGTAAAAGAAACTTAAGAATTTAATTTGGTTGTGGGCAAACCCAGCAAGAGGCGGCTATCATCCCCGCACCCGCTTTAGAAAAAGCAAAACACGCATAGCATAGAAAAACATGCATGGACCCTGGCTGCCCTGTCCCTGTTAGAGAGTGTGTTGGCGGATGTGGCGGCGACGACGACGGATGATGATGATGATTTTCATGCAATGTGGCGACGGTCTTCGGGGAACCGCAGGGGGGGGGTGGTTTATCATGCACGAAAGCGTGGATTTGGTTGCTCGTGGGAGAGGTGGGGCGCTCATCAAAACTTGTGGGAATGTAGAGTACCCTAGATACACATCTTCTACCGTAGATTAGGTAGATGGATAGATAACCTGGGGTACTTCTGGGCTGTAGTTTATCTATGTCGGTAGATATGAAGTACTGAGATATGCCATCACCAGCCACAGAAACAGAAACTCCAGAAATGACGGACCCTATCCGAAGAGATTGTAGTTCTAGATCTATTCTAAGGGTTGCAATACCCACAGTCGAAGTCGAAGTCGAGTCGCCTGCCCCTTCGCCGAGCGGACCGAAGCCGTAGGAATTTAATCCACCCTTTCATGTAGGCCAAGGCAGAACACTGCATAACTTGTGCAGCCAACAAGTGACAACACAGCATTTCGTCTTTTTTATTCCAGAAAAAACGGTGGATGTGACATGGGTTTGAACGATGGACACGTTGCTCCTGTCATGATCAACGGAACGGAGTAATCTTTGTACAACTTTACTTACGATCAACCCCAGACTCATCAACAACGAAGATCTGGAAGTAGATGAGAAAATGAGCATTTGATACTGAGAAGAGAAGGTATATTCATCCATCGAATAAGAGCATTATTTCTTTGATCTCCCTCCCTTTTTTTTTTCTCTACACCCACCAACAATCCAACTGATTAATCCGCATCCTGCTACTTTCTCGCGGCGTTGAATATCCGGACAGCTCTAGAGCTTACTTGCAAACAGTACCTAAGTAGCCCGAACTCGAACAACTTTCGAACTTTTGGAACCATCTACTATAATTCGCTCGGGTTTGGAGTGGCCAGGGGTTGTAAACAAAACAAAAACTACCACCCCAATTTGATTATCTTCAACTATTGGGTAAACTGGTATCCTTTTTAACTGGGTGAAAGCCTAGTAGCCAATAATTTGGTGAACGACAGTAATTGGTGAGTTCGGAACTTTTTAAATTTTTTTTTTGCATCCGCCTCAGCCCTCAAACTTTAGTATGTTTGCCGCCGGGGAACCTATCATGGATCCCCGTTTCTCGCGGCTTCATCCCATATTTTTTTTGCATAAGAGCGAAGGCTTAAAAGGAACAGATAGAGCCATTCCCACTGTAACACGTTTGTGCACTTGACTTGTTGCATGCACACCACGAAGGATTTCTTGCAGCTTCCTACCCTCCCACACGCAGCTACATCGAGAAGATATCCATTTTGAAATTTTCCTAAGAGATACGGAGATACGAAGATACCCCATACCCCATATCCCATCTACCCCACATTTTAGATCAACCCGTTGAAGACGGTGCTCTTGGGATATTCATCGATCGAAAGCATCACTACCATCACGACCTAGCTGTTAACGGGGAAGAAAGGTTTGTTTTCCCCAGAGGTTGCTTTTCATGGTTTTCCAGCGGCACAGGAGATCACTCGGGATCAGATGCTAAAGCCGGCCACAGCCTAGAAACGGAATTTCCACACTTCACCTCCCACCACCACCAACACCACCACCCCCACTGTATATCCGCTGCAGGTATGACCACTTTTGTTCCTGTTTTCTTTGAGGTGTTTTTATATTTGCCTTGATTGTCTTATGACGTATTTCTCCTTCATGCAGCCTCCTTTTTCGCGTCCATAATCCATCCATCCATCACGCGAGAAACCCAATACCATATATAACCATCCCCCCCGCGAGCAAATCATGATCAACATCTCCATTACACGACGAGTAAAAGCTGACGGCCAGACCCCGCAAACTCCACCCTTACCCCCGATCAATATCAGCAGAGTCCAAACTCCACCAACTCGTCGGTCATCACTAAGTGCTGCGTCCCAACGCAGCACCCCAGATATTTCCTCCTCCTCTCCTTCTCCTTACCCTATACCGATAATGTCAATGTCTCTCCCAACACACACACACCCAGACCACCGTCTACCAGAAGACAACCAGGACGAAACCTCAAATACCTCCTCCTCCTCACGTCCTGGGTCTAGCTCCGATAGTGGAGTAAGACATGCACATCATCACCACTCCCCATTCTTCCCTCCTACACCACCATACTCGGGTCATTCAGGACAACAACAACAATATGTAATGCCTCGAGGTCCACAGAGGATCGAAAGAGCCCCAGCAGAGTATGGAGGTCATTACAATACGACCCCTCCACAACATATGTCAAACTCACGAAGACCCTCATATCAACACCGGAGTCCGGCGCTGAGTAATGTCCCCCCCCATCACGGTCTATGTCTATGTACGGTGGCGGTTCATCGTATGGCGGCAGTGGCGGGAGGAGAATGAGCGGGTTTGGCGTAGGAAGAGCATTAAGTGAAGTTGGCGGAGACATGGATCACGATCTTCATCACCATCTTCATCACCGCCCACAGTTCTCGTCAAACTTCAGCGTTATGGAAGACTCTAGTGGGGAATTTTCACCCACGACTAGTGTGGGACCTGGATCAACTATGATGCAAGATTTTGGCGGTGGAGATCCACACGAGAAGCTTGCGGCGATTGTGGAACATGCGGGAGGGGCGGTAAGTAGCTTGCAGATGTCGATCCCGAGTTTGCATCAGTTGGGTGAGCATTATCATGGTGTTATGGAAGAGTTAAATCACTATAGACGGATTTCTGAGGAGCAGCAGGGACAGCTTAAGGAGTTGTTACAAAAGGAGAAGCAGCTGGAGCAGTTGAAGAAGAGTATGGATCAATTTTCAAGTATGCATACTGGGGAGATTAATACCCTAAGGAATAAGATTGGGGATTTGGAGCTTGAGATCAGAAAGTTGAAGGAGGCGATTGATACGAAGGAGAAGGAGAGGGTGGAGTATGAGAAGAAGGTGGAGGCGGACAAGGAGGAGTTGAACAAGGCATTTGAGCAATGGAAGAAGGATACGATTGAGGCTCATGATGCTGCGGTTAAAGAATTGCAGGAGACACATGAGGGTGTGCTGAAGGAGAAAGATGAAGCCCATGATGTTGCGATGAAGGAAACGGTGGATACCCACACCAAGACGGTGGAAGAGAACAACGCCGCTCACGCAACCGCCATCGAAGAAAAAGACGCCGCACACCAAGCCGCCTTGGACGAACAAACCGCCGCCCACACCGCACAAACCACCGCACTCGAAGAATCTCATGCTCAGAAACAACAAGACCTCATCTCATCTCACGAGCAGAAACTCTCCGACCTCGAATCCGCACACAAGGATAAACTTGAACAACTCGAAGCAGCCCACGAGTCGAAAACTTCCGAACTCACACTACAGTTCGCGGAAGAAAAGAACTGTCTTCATGAACAATTCCATAACGAGAAGAGAGAGATCGAAGCTGCTTTTGATAATGAGAAGAAGACACTTCAGGATGAGTTCGCGGAGAAGACGAAAGCTTCCGAAGATGAGTTTGCAGCACAGAAACAGGGGATGGAGGAGAGTCATGCTAGTGAGAAGGCGGCTATGGAGGAAGCGTTTTTGAATGAGCGTACTGCTTTGGAGACGAAGTGGGAAGAGGAGAAAAGGATTATGCAAGACACTTTCGCGGAAGAGAAGCAGGGTATGGAGGAGAAATTCTCTAGCGAGAAAGCGCAGATGGAGGAAGCGTTTGCGAAAGAAAAAGCTGAGATGAATGAGCAGTTCTCAACCTCGAAGCAAGAAATCGAAGCCGCATTCGAGAAGGAAAAGAATGAGCTTCTCGGAAAGTTCGAGGCTGCAAAGACTTCTTGGGTTGAGGAGAAGGAGAGGATGGTCGGTGAGTGGGTCGAGGAGAAGACGAAGCTGATGACAGAGCATACGGATGAGAAGAATAAGCTCACAACCGAGTTCACTGATGAAAAAACCCGGCTTGAAGATATCACCCAGGGACTCGAAACTGATAAGAAGGCGCTTCAGGATGATAAGGAGACTCTTACCACCGAGAAAACTTCCCTGGAATCCGATAAGAAGACACTCCTCATCGAGAAATCCGAGCTCGAAGCACTCCGAGATCAACTCCAAGAACGTGTCAGCTCCCTTGAGTCCATCAAAGCCCAACTCGAAGAAGAAAAGGACTCCCTCATCCAGCAAGGCGAGGAGAAGGACACGAAGTACACTGCCGAACGCGAGAAGCTGGAAGGCATCATTGAGAACCTCCGCAGAACTCTTGAAGGCATGCAAAAAGAGAACCAGAAGCTTGTGGACTTACTCCGGAAAATCGCCGAAGAGGAGGAAGCGGGAGAGATTAAGAGTCGTGGGGACGGGTTTTAGTAAGAAATAATCCTTCTGAGTGAGACATTATGCGATTCTAACATACATTTACAGCATTGATGCGTTTTCGAAGCTCTCTCGAGACATTGTAGAGATCTCGCAGGAGTTCACCACGCTCCCAATTTCACCCCCCAACGTCAGTATTCCCACCTCCAGTACAGGAAGGTGTGCTAACTTGTCAGCGTGTCCTGGCTGAACTGCCCGCTGGACTTCCACCGATGCTCAACAATAGCGAAGCCTCAATGCTCCTTCGACAAGCATACGTGCAACATATAATCAGCAAGCACCTATGCTACCGCATATTCCAACCGTTCCTGTTCTCACTCGGAAAGCGCTACGACAAGGCTGATACCTTCTTCCAAGCCATGTCCAATCAGCTCCGCGAAAAGTCCACCCGCAAAGAAGCAGTATGGCGACATTACACCCTCCTGGCCGGCTACACCGCGTCCAACGCAAAAAAGCACGCCCAAGTAGCTGCAGCAAGCGTTATCGAGGAGATCGCGGCATATGTGAAGCCTTTCGCCGACGCAGGCAAGATGGACATCATCACTTCTGGCATCACACGCATCGTCAAGTATGCAGTTGAAACCTGGAGGTACGCGAGAATGGAACGGGAGATCATCACCGCCACCATGCGTTACGACGACGAAGAGGAAGAGTGGTGGGTTGGACGCGATTACTCAAAGATGTATCTGTATACGAACGACTCCGTCCTTAGCAACCTCAAGGACCTCTCTGGTAACCGCCGCACCACTATCATCACCCTCCTCCCCGTATTCCACCGTGAGGGAACTCTACCATCCCTCCACCGTCCCACCACTGTACTCGATAGCGGCCGCGTCTTTTCGAAGGGTGTGGCGTTGTACTCCGACTGTTTCCCCGTGCTGCATCGACGACATGAGATGCAAATAGCCCAGGGCGAGCAGGAACTTGGGGAAATGACGGAGGCAGAACAGAAGGCGGCGAGAGAGAAACGTGAGAGAGCAGAGCTAGAAGCAAGAGAGCGTGCTGAGGCGATCGCAAGGGAGCAAAGAGAAGAATGGGCCAGGGAACAGGCAGAAAGACTCCAGAAGCAACAAGAGGAGGCAGAAAAACTTGCCAAAGAACAGGAAGCTGCCGAAGCCGCGGAAACCGCTCGTATTGCCATTGAGGAAGCTGAGGCCGAAGCTGCCCGTGTTGAGGCAGAAACCAAAGCCGCAGAAACCGCTCGTATTGCCATTGAGGAAGCCGAGGCCGAAGCTGCTCGTGTTGAGGCAGAAGCCAAAGCCACGGCCGAAGCCGAAGCTGCGATCGCCAAGGCTGAAGCCGAAGCCGAAGCTCAGGCCGCTGCTGATGCCGAAACCGCTGCTGCCGACAACCGCGACGAGATCGCCCGTCAAGTTCGCGAAGAACTGCAGCGCGAAATGGCCGACAACGATGCAATGAGTCCACAGGCTACAGCCGACGGCGACCAGCCACTCACGGATGAGGATGCTGCTGCTGTTGAGGCTGCGATCGAGGCTGCCGTCGACGAGAAGTTGGCTGAGCAGAGTGTTATCGGCGGAGTGGAGATCCATGAGGATGAACAAGGTGAGCTTTACTAGCTGATAGTGACTATGTACGATTCAACGCTGATTTCAGAAGTTGAAGATGAGAGTGCCGTTGCTAATGTAGAGAACGAGGAAGAGAAGGAGGCTGTTGTTGAGGAAGTTGTTGCTGAGGAGGTTGTTGAGGACGAGAAGAAAGAGGAAGAGAAGGGAGAGGATGTTGTGGATGAAGAGAAGAAAGATGTGGAGGAAGAAAGTAAACAAGTTGAAGTTGAGTCTGAGAAGTTGGAGGATGCTGAAGAGAAGTTGGAGGGCAACACCGCCGAGGACAAGGTTGTGGAGGTTATTGAAGAGAAGGCTGAAGAGAGGGAGGAAGAAAAGAAAGAGACAGAAGAGGTCCAGGAGGAACCTACTGCGACTGTTGCTGTTGACGATGCTACTGCTGCTACCGACGAGGCTGCTGTTGCTGATAAAGTTGCTATTACTTCCGATGAGGCTGCCGTTACTTCCGACGAGGCTGCCGTTACTGCTGACGAGGTTACTGCTGTTGCGGACGATACTACTGCTACTGTCGACGATGCTACTGCTAAAGAACCAGAGAAGCCTGCCGAGGAAGAAGCTACAGCAGAAGCAGAAGTACAACAGGAGCCAGAACAGAAGGAAGAGGAAGAGAAGCAACAGGTCCCCGAAGCAGCCGTATCAACACCCACCGAAGAGACGGTAACCACCGAGGAGTCCGCAACCACTGAAGAGCCCGCAACCACTGAAGAGCCCGCTACCACTGAAGAGCCCGCTACCACCGAGGAGCCCGCAACTACCGAGGAGCCCGCAACCACCGAGGAACCCGCAACCACCGAGGAGCCCGCAACCACCGAGGGGCCTGCAATCACCGAGGGGCCTACAACTACCGAGGAGCCTGCAACCACCGAGGAGCCTGGAACCACCGAGGAGCCTGCAACCACCGAAGAGCTTGCAACCACCGAGGAGCCTGCAACCACCGAGGAGCCTGGAACCACCGAGGAGCCTGGAACCACCGAGGAGCCTGGAACCACCGAGGAGCCTGGAACCACCGAGGAGCCTGCAACCACCGAAGAGCTTGCAACCACCGAAGAGCCTGCAACCACCGAGGAGCCTGCAACCACCGAAGAGCCTGCAACCACCGAAGAGCCCGCAGTCACCGAAGAGCCCGCAACCACCGAGGAACCTGCAACCACCGAGGAGCCTGCAACCACCGAAGAGCCCGCAGCCACTGAGGAGCCCGCAACCGTAACCACCGAAGAGCCGGTAGCTATCGAAGAGCCGACATCCACTGAACTTCCCTCCGTTGCCCCTGAAGTCACCGAATCTACTGCTGCTCTCGAAGAAACCCCTGCCGCCGAACCCACTCCCTCTGCCGAATCCACTCCCGCCGCCACCGAAGTTGGTGACACCACTGCTGCCGAATCATCCGTGACACAACTGCCGACGATTGGCGAGGAGGATGAAGCAGATGGCGATGGCTACGTTGTTGTTAATGGGGCTGATGGTGTTGAAGGGGATGCAGAGACCAACACTGCTGGTGATGGGGCTGACCCATCGACTCTTGGAAAGAAGAAGAAGGGGAAGAAATTGTCGATCCCTGTAGCAGATGGCAAGAAGAAGGGGGGAAAGAAAGCGAAGAAGTTGAAGAAATAAGTGATAAGGTGTAACTAGTTTCATGTTTTTTTATTTTGGGTCTCTACACGGGTTTGGGTCATGGTGGCGGTTTTGATCTGTTATGAAATGTTTTATATTAACGACTGCAGTTTTCTTTTGGGTTTTGGTTTGTATTTTGGTTTAAAGGAGGTCATGATATATTTTAACGGTTGTTTTTTGTTTTTTTTTGGGGGTTTTTGGTTTGTGTTTTATTAAAGGAATCTCATCTCATGAACGAGAAATATCTTGTACCAATCGTAAGTGATGATGTTGAAGTGTACACTGTGAATCGAAAAGCACCCATGCATTACTCCTTCGAATTCATAATCATCAACAGCCGCCACTTTCGCTTCCTATACCTAAACACCGACCTCACATCACCACACGAAGAAAGAGATTACGAAGAATCGACAACTCCTTGCATATAAGACAGAAAAGCAAATGATAACAGGTTTTGAGCCTGCAAACTTAGTGTTTATAGCACTTCAGATTTTAAATCCTTGCTTTGACGTTTCTAACGCCATGAGGTTTCGAACCCGCGTTTGTAGCGTTTGTAGCGCTGTAGGTTTTAAGTTTGGGACGTTTATATTAGAACGCCGTGAGGTTTCGAACCTCAGTGTTTATTGCACTAGTGCCAGTTAAGCTAAGCCATCGGCTCTTGTATATATGATGGTTCCCATAGTCTTATACAAAACCTCAGCCGGATCTCGAAGGATAAAAAGTAGGGCAAAAGAGTTAGCACTGCAGGTTTGGAGCCCGTGGTTTAATGGTTGTAGCGCCTGAGGTTTGAAGTCTGATGTTTATAGCACTTGAACGACTGGCGTTTGGAGATGAGGTTTTGAGCCTAGGTCGTGTTCTGACGTTTAGAGCGCCTTTGACTTGCAAATTAGAGGTTTCGAACCCCGGCCACCTGGTGTTTGTAGCACCGGCTGAGCTACGTTATCTGTTATTAAGATTCATATCAATTTCTACTATCTTGTATAAGATCTTGAAGGGCAAAAATAGAACAAAAGAGTGGGCATAGCAGGTTGGGAACCCGAGTTTAGCGTTTGTAGTGCCGTAGGTTTTAAACCTGGTGTTTATTGTCGGCTAAGCTAAGCTATCAGCTCTTGGAAACGCAACGTCCTTTTTCATATACAAAGCCTAGCTGGATCTTGAAGGGCAAAAATTCAGGCCAAAAGGAGGCAGGTTTTGAGCCTGTGATTTAGCGTTTGCAGCGTCATGAGGTTTTGAGCCATGTTTGTTTCGAACCCGCGTTCTGAGCATTTCAAGTGCGCCGTTGGTTTTGAGCCTATAGGGTTTCGGACCCAGGTGTTTATTGCACCATACCGGTTAAGCTAAGTCACCGGCTCTTGTCTATGTGATGATTTCCACAGTCTTGTATGTACAAAACCTCAGTCGGGATCTCGAAGGGCAAAAGAGTGAGCACTGCAGGTTTTTTCTCGATCTCTAGTACAGCCAGAACTACGGAAGAGGTACGAGGTAAACAACTACATAAAGCAAAAGAATATATCTCGATTCTCGGTGTTTATAGCATCAAACCTGCAGCTGGGTTTCGAACCTTAGTGTTTACAGCACCTGCAAGCTGACGTTTACAGCATCAGTCAAACTAGATTCTTCTTGTTTATAAAAATGGTTTGGATCTTATCTATGATTATGCAAGGCCCCTGCTGCGGCAGTTGGGGGATCGATAAATTACTGCAGCCGCTAGTGGGGTTTGTGGAGGGAATTGGGAGTGAACCTGGGAATGAACTATATTAAAGTTCTGTCGAGAAAACATATGCATGAGTGGTATCCCTATCCCTACTTCCCTAATATGCCATAAAGTTCACTTCATGGTATATACAGGCGAAAATACTTACCCGGCCTACAACGCAAATTTAATATTTTGCTCATTCCTTACACACTTATCACAAAAAACCTCTTCCTCCAATAACGTCAACCAAATGGCAGTCAATCCAGAATGAAGTCCCTGAAGTGACCTGCAATAAAACAAGACCTACTTGGAAAGCCTCACTCCTCCTCCAGCGAATCTCTCTTCCCTTACCTCCCTCACTCCCTCCAGCAAATCACACCTCCTTAGTGGTAATCACATTAGTTAGATCAAAACTGGGACTATGGATGCTTAAAATGTGATTACTCTGTTGTAGCACGAACTCAGAACTTCATGGCCCATTGCCCGAGCGCTAGCGAAGCTAACAAGTAACAGACTACACAAAATTTTACCCGGCCGGGGGTAGGGGTATGGCGAGCTTGCGAACACTGTCACACACACTAAGGAGCCGAGGCGAATTCGGCCCAACTTTGAGAGAAAAACAAATTATGGAAACCTATTTTCCAATTACAAGAATATACATTCGCCGCTCTCTCAAATCTCAACGAAAGTAACATACACATATAAAATCTCACATCGCTCACATAAAACATCATACACCCCCCACCCCACTCTATCCACTCTAAGCCCCAACCTTCTCCAAATGTCCAATTTCACTCCCCTCCCTATGCCCATGATCCTTCCTCTCCATCTCCTTCCTCTCCATCTCCTGCTGTATCTGCCTGAGCGCTTCCTCGCCTCCATACTTCCTCGCGAAATGCATATCGATCTGCTCCAAGCTCTTTCCGGCGGTCTCGGGGTATATGTACCACAGGATAATCGCGAACAATGCGTTGAAGATGGCGTAGATAATGTACATCTTGTAACCGATATTTTGTAGTGCGGTTGGGGTTATCATAACAACCTAGTTAGTGTTGCAATTAGTTAGATGGAATTGAGGGGGGAGGGGGAGGGGGGAGTACAAGGAAGTTAAACATCCAGTAACAGAACACGCCCATTGATGCGCCTGCGCCACGGACTCGGAGGGGGAGGATTTCCGCCGCTTGTTTTTGTCAGCATCATAACGACCACTTCTGGGAGGGGGGACCCACGGTATAGCCAGGATCCTGCCAGCCATGTTCCAGAGAAGATGGCAAAGTATAGGTATATAAAGAAGATGATTGCGAAACCATATGAATATGAGTTCGGCGAGGTGACTGCTAAAAGTGCACCCACGATTATGAAGCAGATACTTTGCCCCACTGCGCCGCCGATGAGGAGCGGTATGCGGCCGAGACGGTCCATGAAAAATACTGGGAATAGTGCGAAGGTTACGGATACGACGGAGGTGAGGCCTGCGACCCAGAGAGAGGTGTATCGGGTTGTTCCGAGGAATTGGATCAATAATGTTGGCCTGTGACCAGATGTCAGCTGGGTTGTAGCAATCGAGAAGAAGGATGAGGAAGAGAGCATACACATAGTATGTGATACTATTGATTCCACCAAGCTGCTGCATACTCATCATCCAGCACGCAAGAAATACACGACGAAGGTTCTGGGTAGGGCCGGAAGTGAAGATCAGCTTAAAGTTGGATTTTTCCGAGACCCCCTCGAGTTCCACGACTTCTAGCATCTCGTCGAAGTACACGTCAACGGGTTGATCGCTGCCGACGTGAAGACGCTCCAGTGATGCACGGGCTTCGTTGAAGCGGCCTTTTCCAATGAGCCATCTGCGGGAAACTTTTAGTATGCACCAAGCGGGGGGGGTAGATCATACCGAGGACTTTCCGGAAGACCAGAAAGAAGCATGACGATTGTGATAGTGGGGAAAACTATCTGCAGGAGTACCGGTATCAAGAACGCCGCAGGGCCATTATTCGTTCCCAAGCCAAAGTTTGTCCACTGTGATATGAACAGACCTGTCGCGGTAAAGACAAGTTCCATAGCCATGTGGTGACCTCTAGTCTTCGGGGGTGCAGTTTCGGCTTGCCATATAGCTATTCGAATTCCCGGTCAGTTTTTAAGAATTGAAGGGGAGGAGAAGGGAGACAGACGGATCGCGGTAGTGTCTATGCCTACACCTACACCTGCAATGATTCTTCCTGCGCAAAGTGCCGCTACATTTGGAGCTTTTGCTTGAATTATTGCGCCGATGATAACGATGATAGATCCTATCTACACATCTCATTATTAGGCTTCCCCCCTCAAACCCCAGGAGTTATTGCACTTACAAGAATCGATTTTTTCCTCCCCAAGTACCCACCAGCAATGAAAACAAGAATCGCTCCAATCGCACCACCGATATCGAACAATGCATTGATAGTTCCAAGTAGACCAGCATTGGGTTTGTTAAACTTTTTGAGAAAATATGGCGTGACAATTACACCCGAGAAAACACCCTGGTCGTATCCAAATAACATGAACCCGCTCGAGCAGGCGATCGTAATACAGTACACCAGCGCAGTGCCTGTCAAATGTGCGAGTGGTTGTAGACCCATCGTTGCTGTTGCTGACTTTTTCGGAATGAGAATGATCCGTGAGAAGAATGGAGTTTATATACGAAGTCCTCCATAGCTGATAGCTAATGGTATTCTCCACATCTCGCTAACGAAACTACTCTAAATCTTTGGCACTAAACATCGCGGGTCCGGGCCTCCACAGGGCAACCGATGCCAGCGATGATCCGGGTCTCGATCCGGGTCTCCATCACCCCTGCTCCACGTTTTGGCTAGGATCCGAAAACGTCAGGCTAAGCGAGCGCTGTTTACCGTTGTGGGGAAGCGGGGATATTGAGACCCAGTTTGGCGGGACAAAACGAATTTTGATGCCAATTGTAGGTATGGGTGGAACAGAGTTTGCATGGTCCTCCAGCCGTGACAGTGCCCGCAGTGGCTGACAAAATTTGACAGTTCTCTGGGAATTTTGCAAGAGGAACTCTAGATCTTTGGTAAAAAAACCTCCTTGAATTTCTCAGGCGTAGAGTTGCTCCACTTGGAGTTGAAAACGCCGTGAGACAATTAAGATGTGCCACAAGGCGTTGTTTGATATAGCTCCTGCTGTGTTTATGAGGTTCGGTGGAAATTTTTTCACCTCAATGCAGGGAAGCCCATGAATAATCCATTTCAAACCACGGAACCTCCCGCACAATCCCAGACAGGAGGTTCAATATAGGACGAACCCTCACAACCAAAATTCCATTGGACATCGATTTCTCAACAAGTACCAAGAATTCCAGAAATCTGAAACCACCATTCGATAGAACGTCTTAAACTGTGCCAATAACAGTATCCAAAGCCGAAAAAAACTGCTTTTTAATGGTAACTTATGACAACCTCGGGCTTTAGGCCCCCACTATATCCCAGGATTGCGGTTTAGACATGGCTTTCGAGAAAAGTAATCGATAAGCAAGACCCTTTTATGGAATTAATCCTGGGTTTTCCTTTCACCGCTCCCTGCGTATTCAATGTATCTCCTACTCGTTCACTTCCTAGACGCTCCGCTACTGTCCTTTCAGTGCACAACGGGTGCACCATAAATTCGGGTATGGATGCAAAACACCCTGGGATGATAGGTAGTATAATCAAACTGTTGTGCATGTACTCTCAGATGTCAGCATTAGAGCGTTTAATATAAGCTCAAACTCCACCAAAAATGGACTGTCAGAACCCTATTGTCCACGGAAATCCGCCACAGGGCGCCGTCAGAACCGGTCATACAGTTGCAATTGATAGGGGCCAGTTCGGTGAGAAGAGCTTTAGCCAACCAGCAGCTCCACATTCTGTCTTAGAGACCGTGCGTAGTTCTTCCGATTCTTCCCACCCGAGTAAGCACGCATCGCTCAGGAACGCATGGGAATACCCTGGTTGGTGATCCTTTGCCAATATAACCCGCAGACCCATAGAGTACATACTCGGTACAGGGGGAAAGTATACTTCTGCCAGAGTCACCAAAAAGATACATTGGCGGTGGCGCCTGCATTCTAAGATTGCTATAGTCTCCCCCAATACCGAGTACCCGCAGACCGTACACAGTAGCTGACGCGTCTGGATTCCGTTTCGTCGATTTCGAGTGTGTTTCAACGCACTGTGCACATGTCTTATGCCGCATTATCCTACTCTCCTTACCGTTGAATTTCTCACCGCAGCCAGCCTATTTTGATCCTGCGAGAAGAGGTGTTGAACCCCGTCCCTCATGATTAAGGAAATGCCTACTCTCCGAGCCGGGCCACTTGCCGGTGATCCATGGGGTTCTTTTTGGGAGGCGAGCTGACATAAAATTTGATAACACTGACAATATTTGTTCTGGGATATATGTAGAGGGACAGTGACATGTGTTAATATAGATATGGGTCTAGGGTGACTGCTTGATGTAACGTTTGAAGTGCGGCGGAAGAAATGGCCGCCGGACGGGGTTCTTATCGGCTGAGCTGATTCAGCTCTACTCTATGTAACCTGTGCGGTGGGCAGTGGTAACTACTTAAAAATTAAACAACTGAAAGCATCCAATCGCACCCGTACCCTGCGCTCGTTAACCATCCGTCAGCTGATTTCGCAAGCTCATTTTTCTCCGCGAGCTTGTTGAGCGGAAAAAAGTTTGGGCACGAGAGCACCCGCACCCCAGAGTTCCGTCTCAATCCATTGGCATCAGATCTATAGCTATCGATATCGTACTCCCACCGACCTCTAACTTTTGCATTGTGGTACATATCCGCTCCGCTGTAACTCCACACTTAAATTACAAACACCGTGCCTAGCACCTCACCACAAAGCAAAGTGAGACGGACTCACTGTCCTTCGGGGTGCGGGCAATGATTCATAAAAGAGCACTCGCGCAGCTTATCAGTAGAAGCACTTGAGACTTCTATCGCCCTACACGCTTTTTTTTTTTTATCGCATTTCTATCGTCAGCACACATAATATACCCGCAGATGGTTTCCTTGATAATTTCACATGATCCAGTGACAGATGATGATGCACCGTCTCCCCTCTAGCCTCAAGTTTTTTGATCAACGCCACCGAAACACCCCAACTCGCAAGAAAACACTCTTATCATTCCTTCGATCCCGGCATCGACTCCATTCCTGCGATCGAACTCCTCAAATCATAGCAACCAACTTAATTTCCGCCACCCCATCCTGCATCCTCATATCATAAAAAAAACAATATCAAAATCGGTATTCCTTATGACTCTCACAAACGCTTTCGGAGAATGCGCGCTGACAACGAATGACTCAACAGAGCACTAAGGAAAAAAAAAGCGGACGTGCAGGGAGTGGATCCCAGCGGTTGGGTCGTTGGTTTAGATAGAAAAATATATTAATATTGGAGAACGGTAGATGTGGAGTGGACACAAGCTACTCTAGCGTAGGCTTTGATCTTCAGCTGTCAGATGAAGAAGCTTTGGCAGCTGGTGCTCGGTACATAAGCGAAATATTGTTTAACCATGTAGGTAGATGCAGTGAAAGTTTGAAGGCTACTTCAACCCCCTTTAAACGTGATCAACGAGTGTATTCATTCATCATCGCATCATTGCTAACTACCAACCACCGTTGTCCTTCACCTACCCCTAAAGAAACCAAAATCCCATATGCAAACTCCAACAAATCCGTGCCTGCTTTCCAGAGATCCGAAACTATAACCAAGATCAAATGCTAAATCCCATACACGACAACCTCAATTACATGACAACTGATTCGTCAACACCAGCTTACATGCACAATCATCAAGCCGAGCCAGTCTGCGCAACACCGCCATCAGGAGGACCCTCAATAGCGCCGTTGGAACGATGCCGTCTGTATCCTTTATGCCGGTTCGAACCCCGGTGCTTAAAATGCTTTCTGTGATGGTTCTCCTCGCTCTCCTCGGTGCGGATAACCGGTACTGCAGCCAACATTGGGCCATGAGCATAGTCGGTGCCGTCCTCGTTGGTAATATTCCATCCTTCCTCGGCAAATGCAAGGTTTTTCTCTCCCAGCTTACCAAACGCGAGCAAATTGTATCGGCACTTCGGGGCGTACAGGGCTTCGATCTCCAATGACTTTGGCGTGCCGTCGGGACCCTGAAATCGCAGTGTTATGGGTCCATACCCAAGGGCTTCCAGTGTTTGATCGGTTCCGGTCAGTTGGATTTTCTTCTGTCCGGGACTGTATCTGTAGTACCTAGAGAATAGCTCTTTCCGTGGGGTGACATGCGCACTGTTGTTGACGCCGATTATCCAGTCGTTGGATTGGATTTCGGAGACGTATTCGTCATCAACGGATTGAAGGCTAACGTGTTCGGTGGGTTCGACGGATGAGGGCTCTTGCCTAGCCGCAGAGGGTTCTTGCCTAGTCACAGAGGGTTCTTGCCTAGCCGCAGAGGGTTCTTGCCTAGCCGCAGAGGGTTCAGGCCTAGCCGCAGAGGGTTCAGATGTCGTTGGAGCTCCTCTGCCATATTTTTCGGCGAGAGTATCCCAGAGCTTGATGGGATCCGTCTCGGAAATGTACTCTGATTGCACTCTCCAGAACATTGAAAGGAGTATCGTGGCAAGTGCTTTATCGCGTTTGTCCTCCCAAGCAAGTCGGGCTTCGGGGCTGTTGATAGGTTGTTGGTATCGACCTTCGATGAGGGACCAGAGACATTTTTGCTGAAGCATAAGCTTCATTTGGACAGACCAGCTAGCGTAGTTACGTCCGTCGAAGTATCTAGGTCTCATCGTGATAAATCTGCTTCTACTAAAATTTGAATCAGGATTATAGTGGCGATACGGTGTAGAGAAAGGGCTAACCAGCTACTGCGCAACAACGAGGAAGATATTGCTGTATGGAGATAAGAATGGGACACGCGACGGGATATAGAAACGTTGGCGAGGGCGAATGTGATGAACAGCGGGGCGGTGAGTGGTAGTTGAGTTGGCGTCAACGGTGGTTGCCTAAGAGATGTGGGGTTGAGGTGGGGAAGAGGCGTGAGTGTTGGCAATACATATCAAGCAGAGTATAACAAGTGCATGAGGTATCTTCATACTGAAACCCCAAATCATGTGGTATCAAATTCCTTCCTCTCAATTCCTTAGGCTGCCGATTCCCCGACTCGTTGCAGTCATAGTTTTGTGCTATGTGTATCGGCAAATGGGTTCTCATGGACCGGCTCCTAGATGTTGTTACTACAGTGGTTTCGACACTTCCTGAATTGAGCACCCGAATTCAAAATGAGTCTCGAAGAGAGTGCTGTAAGGACCTCACAGTAGCGTTTTCGGGTTTTAATATGAAGTATCGAGTCTCGCACTGCTCAGCAGATGGAGCAACAGTGTTCTAAAATGCGGGAGCATCCCAGTTCTTGGTGTCGTGTCCTGCACCGCCTCCGGTTCGCCGTGCGCCAATCCGGGAAAGAGAAAATCGTCCACTGAAACTTTCTATACCATATCCGTAGGCGCCTGCCTTTTATGCCCGCCGGACAGCAACGATTTTCCAAAACGGATCGCCAAAAATACATTGAAAACAGATAAACAATCACCCCCTCAAAAAAATGACTCAAACGGACCGCCGTAACCCTATGAAGACCGGCTCTAAATATTTTACATAGAACAAAACTGCTAAGCATCATTCTCAAACACAGCTTTCCAATGCTCCTTCAACCGTTCACACAACTTATCCCTCCCTTTCCACTCCCTCACCACATTAGCAAGCTCGCATCCCAAACCCACCAGTTCCTTCCACACAACTCGCTCAATATCCCCCCCAAACCTTTTCACTGCCTCTTCCTTACTACCCCAAAGCCGTACCCTCTTTCCACCATCAAATAAATCCCCTTCGTCCACCAGATGTCCGGCATTCATCTTTGGTGTGTTGGCATGGATGAAGGCAGGGCGAATCATCGTCTCCTGCTTGGTATCCGCGCCCACAGTTTGGGCGGCGAGGTCATCGCCTGGATGAAATTGTACCATCCCACTCCCCTTAAGTTTCCCAGATACTTGCTTATAGCCCACCGTATCCACTCCCTTCCGCACTCTAGTCCATGGGTTCTTCAAAACTAGGGCTGCGGCTAAAAAAGTTTCTTTATCGCCTTGCCCTAGTGCTCCCTGGCTGAGCAACTCATAGTAATAACCAGGCCCAAACACATTGTAATAAGCAGCCAGCAGTAGCGTCGTCAATTGCCTTTTCTTATCAACTAAAATCTGACCTGCTTCGCTCCCCGTCGGTGGTAATCCCGAGGGGAACTCCCCGACCCCAGTGATATTATAAAACACGGGGTCCTCTGTAGCCATCCAGAAATCCGGCCATAGCACCAGTCCCGTGTCCGTAAAAGGCTTCGTCGTAAATAGTGGCGTAGGATCCATGATAGGAATAGAATCGGAGTCTAGATACAGCACCCTCTCAAAGGTGCTGAAGATGAGCGCAAGAGACTTGAGTTGATAATGCGTGACATCTGGCCGAAGCGGCGGGGAGAGGAAATCCGTGAGAATAATGCACGTTGCTCCGAGTGTAGGTAGAATAGTGTTGCAAAGTTCTGGTTCGTATTCGCTTTGGCTGCCAAGGAAGACCTCCACAGGAAGTTTACACCCCTTACGACGTATCATTCGCAATGTGATTAGAGTAGGGCTGAAGTATTCTCCACCTGCAACCATCACAATACCGGTGCTAGAGAACAGACTGCTGGCGTAGGCCGAGGTCTTCCCATTTGCGTCGCTAAGGTGACGGAGTAGCGAGTGGTGGGACGCAGTGAGGGAGACGATACTGTCTTTGGAGAGATGGAGATAGGAATACGCAGGCTTCCGCGAGCCTGAGAGGTGCTGGCCATTGGTTGTTTGCGCAGTCCCACCGAGGACTATCGGAGGAATGTGTGGGCGCGCGGTATGTAGATGGAGGGACCATTGGCGAAAGAACTTCTTAATTTCAAGTTGTGCTGGGGAGAGAACGGGTAGCGGAGCATTGGTAGCGACGGCGGAGTCGGGACGGTTGCGCGATGCACCAGTGAGGTCGGTTTTAAAGCTGTGAAGGGTAGAGGTGGAAGAAAAGTTGATGTAGATGATCGAGACGAGGAGAAGTAGGAAGAGGAGGAAGGTGATGGTGCGTGATAAGCGCGGCATTGTGGAGTAGGGTAGGTGCGACGACCGGAACTGCCTGCCGAAATTAACAGACTGATTTCTCGCTGTGGACGTGGTGCTTCATTGGGAGCGACGGGAAAGAGAGGGCGCGGAGAGGAGAGCCTGTGGTATCGAGACTCTCGCCCGTAGAGACATCATGTCTACGCGCTCATCTCATAGACCAAGGGTCTTGTCCATTTTTGGAAAATATGAGTGATGATGTATCAACTAAATTGATTGTAATTAGTCTATAGGCGATAAGCTCTTTCCTGTCAAGGGCTCACGATGCAAAGGCACTCTGTTTTGCTATGGATGCCAATCAAAATTATGAGGCGCAGATGGATCGACGAGATATCGCTGCGAGTTCCGAACGTAAGTTATTGATTTCATTTTCGGTTCTTGAGAGGACTGGCATGCCGGGTAGTCTAGTGGTAAAATTGACCCCGTTGCATCTCCCTCTACCAGCTGAACCAGCGTGGAAGATAACCACCACCACTTTTACATATTCCATAGTGTGTGGCTGATAAAACAATCATAAAATACATGTACTAAATCTACTGCTACTCCACACTTTGTAGCTGAAAATCTGTTTTTTTTTAGCAATGAGCACCATATGGTTAAGTTTCCACTGAGTCTCAAGCAAATATTGAGTTTGGTGATTGAGCAATGTTAATTAACTATAGGTACTTTTGTTTCATTGTGCTCCATTCTGCTTTGGTGAGTGTAATCTTCTGTCTACTTTATAGTTTTGTCTGTGTCAATGGGGGGTGAGATGGGTGTTTATTGTGATATTCTGAGATGTAGTTTTCACCAGTGTTATAATTGTTTTATCGATCATAAGTACTGTAGCGAGCGGTAAGGATACAACGTCACCTGTCACCGGGAGTGTTTGTATCACAAAATAAGATATGTTTCAAAAATAAGTGTCACTGGGGATATGTATCATAAAAAATGTCACCGCTGGTTCAAATTTGCAAGCTTAGTACTAAGTTAGCAAAAGATCTCAGTGCCTACAGGGAAATCTCACAGTAGAGTTGTTTTCACACACCTTAATTTGTTTACTAAGTACTACCTACTTATGTATCTATCATGCACAAATCCTACCCCATCACAGCATTTCTCCCCATACTTTCCCCTGTGTATCTATATCTACATCTGTCATGGCTTATATGCACCACCCCAAAAATATGTCACTCGTGTCGTGTATCTGCAAAAAAATATGTCACGTCCATGGACTGTATCATCCTCACCGCCCACTACAGTACGTTGTTGCGGACGATGGGATACCCTCAGGAACGGCCTTTAACGCGACTTTGGAGAAAAGAAAGAGGGGTAGGCATTACGCTCACTGCAAAGTGAGACCGTAGCTGAGCTTCTATACTAGCGCGCAGCCATTACGCTGTACAAGGAGAAATATATGTATCCGGGTGTTTATGCGAGAATATTGTTCAAGGATATAGAATTGTGGAGACCACACACAATACAGCTGATCATTGCAGTGGCAACCGTGACTGTGGGGATTATTCGATTCGGAAGTATCGGATTTTTAGAACTGAAAGGTATGTGTATCCTGGTTTGGAAGACAAGACAGCTAGATATACTGATCATGACGGAAGGGTACGGAGTTATGGCGTACTTAAGGCCCTGAAATAAGTTACGTCAGACTTCAAAATTAAAAATTTCCAGACATCGTGGCAGCTCTTTTGAGTTTACATATACTTTCAAACGGAAACGCAATAGTGATGTCCATGATGTCGTGTTCGAACGAGCTATTGAATATATGCGTCCCAGTGCGAACCCCATACGGAATTCCACAAATGAAATGGGCACAGCAATGCTCCAAGTATCTACATCGGTAAAGCGTCGGCATGTTGCTCCAGGAATTCAAAAAATTTCCCAACAATTCCGCTCACAACGCTACCAGTTTCTGTGATGGGTTGGACATCTCAATTTGGGGGCGGAACGAAGTGGCGCAAAGGGACAAAGTGCAGCTTATGGGATTTTAGCTTGCAGGTGCTGCAGTACCATGTGGATTATCACGTACATATGAAGGCATCCACTTCCTCCGAATAAATTCGTGAATAGGTTGTGCAAAAATTCAAAATGTCAAAAGACGAGTGAGCATTCATGAACAGGTCACTTTTATCGCTGTGCTATAATGTTTGGCAGTTAGAAGTAGACAAAACTATTAATTAACACTGATTGCCATAATCACGGTCATACGACCTGGGCACACGAGGTACCGTTTTGTATAACCAGGGCTAAATCTCCTAATAAAGAATCAAGGCCTAGATTAGCTTGCAGTTGATGGTGCTAAACACCCGAGTTCGAAACCCAACGCTCGTGCTGTAAACACCAATTGCAAGGTTCAAAACCTGTAGTGTACATTTTTTTGCTGCCTTTTATCTGTTTAAACATGTTGTTGTTGTTGTTTATTCATACTGTATTTACTCTAGCTAGAGTATGACAGGACCCTTAATACCTCCGCCTCCGGGCGAGCCGGTTAGATGGCGGAGCTCCCACCTACTACCCTTCATCCCCGCTGACAAAAGAAATGTAAATGACTGACCACCCTCCATGTCTGTTTAAACATGCAGAGGGTACATTTTTACTCTCATTGTCACTACCGCCAAATTACTTTGATGAACATATTTGTTCGCATCCTATTCATCCTAAATCAGGTAGGACTGATTGATACACTACACAGATTATGAGAACCATGTTTCGGATAACTAAGATCCGAGTCCTCCGACAGATATCAACTGAGTTCCAGCTTATCTGGCAGTGGTGCTATAACACCAGGTTCGAAACCCATAGTTGGTGCTGTAAACACCAAAGTTGGCAGGAGTTGTAAATATCAAGGTTCCAAACCTTTTGCTCTGTTTTGTCCGTTTAGATATGTACCTGGGTATGTATTCCTTGCCGCGTTCTGGTCCGCTCCTCACCCATAGGGCCTGATATGCCAGCAAATTTTTCTTCATCATAATCACTACTGCCTGGTCTCTGCGTTACGCTGATCTGACTGACTGCCGGAAACCCTAGATCCGTCTTGCTTCATCATTTAGATCTTCCAAAAATAGAAACCGGCAGCCGGCGTAGCTAGCAATTCATGGTGTTATAAACGCCAGGTACTAAAAACACTGGGTTCGAAACCCCCAATTAGTGCTAGAAACACCAAGGTTCAGAGGTGCTGTGAACACCAGAACTTGAAATATATCCTTTTTGTCCTCCTTTACCGATTAAGATACGCAGAAGCTTAGGGTCATTGTTTTTTTCTGCTAGGTTAACGTTGATATCATTGAACGGGCTAGATAGATTATTGAGATATCTACCGTGTAGGATAGGGATCTTCCAATGTACAAGGGCTGGTCTTTAGCTTAGCAGGCGCTACAAACGCCAGGTGTTATAAACACCAGGTTCGAAACCTCCAATGGTGCTATAAACACCGAAGTTCCGAGGTGCTGTAAACACCAAGGCCGGAAACCTACTCTTTTGCCCACCTTTATCCATTATGATATGCAGTCATTGTTTCTCCCACCAGGGTGATACCGTTGAACTCACTAGATAGATTATTGGAACCTTGTATATGTAGGATCCGAATATACCAATATACAAGGGCTGATCTTTAGCTTAGCTGGGGCTATGAACGTTAAGTATTATAACACTGGGTTCGAAACCCCCAAGTTAGTGCTACAAACACCAAAGTTCAAAGGTGCTGTAAACACCAAGGCTCAAAACCTATTCTTTAATTCCCTTTCAATTAGGTATTCAAAAGGCCATTTTTTCCTTTCGCCAAGTACAGCAGGTTGTTTTTCGAACCGACCAGATAAATTATTAGAACAGTGTAGGATCCGATTGATCCAATCAACAACAACTACCCCTAGCTTAGCGGGCGCTATAATGCTAGGTGCTATAAAAACTATGGGTTCGAAACCCAACTCGAAGGTTGATGCTACAAACATCAAGGCTCAGATGCTGAAAACACCAAGGTTTAAAAGCTTTTGCTCCGTTTTTTCTGTTTAGACGTGCGGAATGGCTTTTATTGCTTTCCGCTAGGTTGCTATTACAGAACTAAGTGATGGATTATTGGAATAGGCCTTGAATAATGTGAATCCAGCAAAAGAATAAGAACTGAAACCTGGCTTAGCCATGGTGCTGTAAACTCCAGGTGCTCTAAAAACCGGGTTCGAAACCCCCAAGTCGGTGCTGCAAACACCTAAGGTTCAAAACCTATTCTTTTGCTCGAGCGTTCTCACTTGTCCATCTAGACCGAAAGTACACTTCCCCCCTCCGCCAGCAGACGAATCGCTAAAACCCCCCATCCTCCACCATCAAGCCCCAGACCTCCCCATAAACAAGAACCAATACCTAGCTCAGCGGGCGCTACAAACGTCAAGTGCTATAAGCACCAGGGTTCGAAACCCATGGCCAAGGTTGGTGTTGTAAACACCCAAGGCTCAAACCTATTATTTTTTACTCTCCTTTGTCCGTTCAAGGTCACTCTCTCCCTCCTCTTCTAGGTCGATCAATAGAGACGGATTACTTGTTAGAAACTCCATCTTCCATCATCAAATCCTAAAAGCAAGAAGCAGATATCTAACTCAGCGGGAGCTACAAACACCATGGGTTCGAAACCCAAAGCTGGTGCAGAAAACGTCAAGGTTAAAGGCTCAAACCTAGTCTTTTACTCTTAGAAACAGTTGGGAGGTTTTTGAGTGAGAATGGGGATTAATGGTGCTGGTGTGCCTATTTCGAAGGCCTTTCTTGATTGAAGGGAGTAAGTAGTAATTTTACCGAAATTGCGGGAGACCTCGCTGGAGCGGGGTGGGTGGAATAATTAGGAATGAATGGGTAAACGCCGGACAAAAGCTCTAGAGAGAAAACAGATTTTGAACCTGTGATAGTTGCATTTCGAACCCCTGGAGGTTATAGCACCGTGATTTGCTAACGTGACTAGGTATCAGTTCTTGGGCTCGGGCCATTGTTGTCTAGATCCAAAGCGGAGTTCTTCAATTGTAACCGCCGGCAGCTGCAGGCGGAGGAGGGTGGATACCGGGCAGAAAAATGAAGGTTTTAGGTTTAATTTAAACCTGGGTGTTTACAGCACTAACTTTGGGTTCCGAACCCTTGGTGGTTATAGCACCTGATGTTTGTACTTCCCGCTGAGCTAGGTATTGAGACCCGAGGATTGATGATGGGCTTTAGCAATCATTGCGAGTGAGAATCTATGGCGGCCATCGAGTTGAACAAAATTTGACTGTGCAAGCCACTTACTTCACCCTCCCATCAGAAGTTCACTCTCTATCAACACTCCTCACTACTCGGCGGGTTCTTAATGTCCTCCTTGCTCCTTCGATTCTCCACTCCTTCGATGGTAACAACCTTCTTACTTGCCAAGCATTAAACGAACGGTATAAACCTCGCCCCCCGCTTCCTCCCACAACATGTAATCGCAGCCGGAGTGTTTGTCTCGGCCATGATTATCCATGTGCAATTGACGTGGGGAAGAGAGACAAGGAGGAGTGACGTCTCCCGTGCATGCAGATTGATGTTTCAGGATAGAGTGAGTACCTATGAGTATCGTTATTCGTAATCAACCTGTGGCTAGGCCGCGCTGGGGCGCAATCAGTGAAACATCTGATTCGCACTAAATTAAAATTGTTTTCGTCACTTATTCCCGGCAATGACGAATTGAAGTATCTCTGGCCCGTTCGGTAATTGCCAATTGTCGATTTATGGCGGCGGTCCGATCGTGGCTGTGAAGTGGTGGATTGTATTAAGGGTTGATCATGAGCGGGCGACGTCGACGTTAACGCGCGATCTACGCTTGGGATAAGTTTCACACCCTTGAAGATTGCGCTTCTAGAGCGCCGGTACCCGTGTACTTCTATGTATGCGCCCAGAAGGTTGGTACTAATCTCTATTCCATGTTACCTATCCCCAAATTCTGGCATGGGTTCAAGTCTCTTGTCTCTCTTCACTCTTGGGATTGGTGTCGTGTTGGCGTCTACCGCCCGCCCCCCCGCTACCAGGTATTCCACCCAATCCAACTCCATGGTTTACATATCCCCATGCTTAATTTTAGGTATGAATGAAAGCATTTGCACATATCCTAAATATCATTTACATCAAAAAAACTATTTACAAAAATACAAGAATATTAGGCACTTTAATACAACATTTACCACAGCTACCCGCAAACACAGTTCCCATTATCTGCAGCTCCCCGAGGAGTATCGTCTTCCAAATACAGCTCATGCTCCCACCACTCCTTCTTTCTTTCCCTGTGTATTTTTGTCCGCAGTAATTCCAACATTTCCTTATCCTCACTAACGCAGTGCCAATTCAACACCTCCATCGCAATCCACTGTGACTTCAACAAATCACCCGTATTCGCCCCGTTCTCCACTAAAACCCGAATTACTGAAAAATTCCCTCTCACGCTTGCGTTATGTAGCGGGGTATGGTTGTATTGATCCTTTGCCTCTATGTTGGCTCCTTTCCGCACCAACAACTCGACAATATCGTCCGACCCAGCCCGCGCGGCTACATGCAGGAGCGACTGTCCGCAAGCATACATCGCCGAGCCAGTGTAACTGTCTGGTTTGTAGGCCAAGAGTAGCCTCACCGTTTCCACAAACCCACTCGCAGCAGCTAGAAGTAGTGCCCCGTCTAGATCCTCCTCATCCGGCGCACTGTGTTCTAGTAGTATACCCACCACCTCAGTAGCCCCGACAGCTGCAGCGAGGGGTAATGGTCGGAGCTGAGGAGGGCACGAACAACATGTGCTGTATGTATTCATGTACGGTCCCCGATACGTACACATCTCCGGGGGGTAGTTAACTCTCTCGGCACCGACACGGATATCAGCACCTCCAGCCAACAATGCCGTAACAACATCGGTGTGTCCTCCCTGAGCCGCCAGGTGTAATGGTGTAATACCCACATATTCCGGAGTGCGGTGTAGTGTATACCAGACCATTGTCCTTCTTAGGGTAATCACAAGAGGGTTATTGGGCCCGGTTTTTGGCTCCGTTTCTGAACATTGTGCAAGAAGGAATTTTACGATTTCGATACGACCAGACTGCGCGGCACGGTGGAGAGGTGTCATTCCGAAGTCATCAGTACAGTCGAGATTGAGATGCGTAATGAGATGGAGATTCATCATGCTGTTGAGATAGCCCTCGGTAGCCGCAATATGTGTCAGCGAACGTCGAGTAGGTGTACTCCAGTTCGCTGTGTACGGGAACCACACTCTTTCGGGAACACGTCGCGGGAGGTATAGGACAAGAGCTGCGGCCGCTGAAATCGCCTTGTTGACCAGGAGGAGGGAGTAGAGGTCTGGATAGCAGATGGATGGGCTCCAATCGGCACTTAGGAACCGTGGGAATATTTTCTGAGAGGGAAAAGAGTCGAATATGATAAGTAGAATCTCGAGTGGAAGATCGGTAAGTCGGAATGGACCCGTGTGGTTCTTTCGAGGATTGATGAATGGTCGTTTTGGTACTTTAGCTTGCATGCGTTTGTGACGTAATGTTCGGCGGAGGTCATCGTATGTATCGGTGAGCTCACCATAGGCATCAATGAGTTGTCGTACAGGAGAACTCCGCTTGAGTTGTCTCTTGCGTTCGTAGGATATAGTTGGGAACGGCATCTTGGTTAGGTGTAATGAGTGTGCACGTAGGGTGGATGGAAAATCTGGGGATGAGTTAAAAAGAACCATTGGAAAAGCCGGTCCGGTTTCTGACGAGGAGTGAGTAATAGTTATGGTGTGGAGTGCACAGCCACCAGGAGGAGGAGGAGGAGGTGGTGGTGGTGGTGGTGCAGGAGGAGTTCATTTAATACTTCAGGCCACCACCGGAAGAAGTATCCTGAGGACTTACGGTCAAAGATCGGCACAAGGTACTAAGAAAACAAAACACAGCCCTGCGAACCCGTTGTATAATGGAAATCACCTAAAAGGGACCGCTTCCCAAACCCGCCTGCACTAACTCTATCAACTGCCCCCCACCACAAAAAGTACTGAAATGGCGAGTGTACTTCTGCTATCAACCACTTGGAGAAAACCTCTACGCTTTCCAATATGAAAAATATTGGGTGGTTATTGAGTTATTAAAGTCCACCTTTTTAAAAATCATGATTTGGTGGTGAAAAAAAGACGCTAGAGGCTAACGATTACCTGATTAGGAAGGAGCAGCGCCTGAAAAAAATGTAGATTGCTAGCAAAATAAAGTCTTGGCGTACCCTTTTAGGTGACATCCATCATATGTTTCCCTTGTGACCAGTCTCTTATGCTCAAGTACGGGGGGTCCTGGATACTTTCAGTGCCGCTCTGACGCATAGGCATCTGAGTCAGAATATAGTACTGCATTATTCTGCGGGTACTATACAAGCCCGTTCGGGTACTTATCGATAGAGCATCAGCCACCTCGCATGCTCTTGGTACCGCAAATCCTAGTTCATGCAACGCACGCGCTGTTGGCATTATATAACGCCACCAGTACAAGGCATTCTTGTTTTTATTAACTTGCTCTGGAGATGAGGCTGCAGCGTACTCTCAATCTCTCTGCGTTCGATGGGTTGACCGACAACCCCTCTTCCTGACCTTACTTGCCTGCGTTGTAGGTTGTCGTTGACTTTTATTTCGCGCAACTAACTGGGCTTCTTACTCTTGGGGAAGTGCGGCAATTGAGGAGTATACTCTAATATGTGAGGGAGGTTTGAAGGATGTATTGTTGAAATATGTAGGTTCACACTAGAGGGTTTCAACATAGTTTTGATGGAGTTTCGGGTGTCCGTTAGATCGCATTAAGACATGTATACATTGTTTCGAGATCGCATATCGTTTAAAACAAGTGCATGTCGCAGAATCTTCAGCTTGTAACCTCCTTTTCAAAAAACTTCTATCGTAAACCCTGCTGAAGATTTTCGACTGCCTTACAAAACCCCTCGAAACCCCCTTTGTGTAAAAGCCCCCAGTGTGGTAGGACCGCCTATTTGTTGATGAGAAGTACACTTGATGCTCTCAGCTCCGTCTGGACTATACCTAAAATACGATTCGAAATATAACTATTATCAGTATCTCCCCCCGAATGTTGTGTATCCCTAGTGTAGCTAACTATCATATAGCCCGGAAATTCCCGTTATCGCAATGTCTAGGTCCCTTCAGGTTGATGGCGCTATAGAATCCATCTTTTTTGCACTTGGGGATGGGATGAACATAACATCTAAGGGCAGAAAAAACCGTCTATCGATCTTCAAGTGATAAAAGTGCTGTTTACATGGATGTGCGTATCGAGATTCGAAAAGTGCAAAAGGGCGATTAGATTTTGTTGAAAATACTAAAGTAGAAAACTCATGACTAGGATTCTGCTTCGAGTAGTTTGTTGTAGTGAGGTTGGAGAATGTGATTACTGTTACCTCTGCAGGTCGAGACATTAGTACTTACAGATCATGGGAACTACTTTAAGCAATCGTCAAGTCGTGCAGATGGGTATCGCTGAAACCCCAGTCCCGCTCCCGTCAGCGTTCCGTCAAACTGAACCAACGATTTACAGGTGGTAGCTCATACTCACCCCAGTCTCTCGCCAACACTAGCACCCTCTCTTCTCAGTTCGTTGAGCAGTGCGTGGTCTTCTGCAAAGCCATCACAAAATCCCGCTCTCGTTCTGGATACCTACGCTGTGTCCTTGCATGCAGGTCGTTTCCATTCTTGTCCACTTCGTTGGAAAATTAAATCGGCATTTATGGCACGAATATTGACGCCAGCACTTGCAGTCAATCAATGTCTCGCTTGTTTTTCGGCACCCGGCAAATATGCACGACACGCGCTGTCCGTTAGATACTATTCCCTTTCCTACGCCGCAGCCGCATGGTCTGAATCGACCGGCAGTCGGTAGTTGGAATGGGTTTTTGCACTTTGCTGTAGGTAATTTGCATGCTCACGCTGAGACATGAGAGCGGGGTAGATGGATATTTTTCTTCGCCTACACTTAATGCTGCATGATATCATGCATTGTAGGCGCAACGTTACGCGTTACAGTTCATAACAATCACAACATGAATGGATATATGTAGCTTCCGTTTTCTCTGGGCGGTTTCAACCACGTAAACCCCCACTTTTCTGCTCGGAGTTCTTTGCTTCATCCCCGTTGCCTTGTGGTTGTGCTCGTCTGAGACAAAAAGGGATGATGAAAGTAGAAGTGCCGGATAATCATGAGCGAGTAAGGGTAGAACGACATTGTTACCGAGATTCGAGCTCAGCTATGGTGTGGAATTTCTCAGGTGGTATCAGGCCTTGTACAAATATAGGAGGTAGACAGTCAATGGTAGGAATGAGCGGAACGAAGCGGGAACTGGAGATAATAAAAGAAACGCTACACCCGAGGTGGGTTTACTGATGAGTTGAAGTTCTTTCAGACCCGATCTCTTGTTTGTGAACGACTGAGAGATTCAGGTGATTCGCGACGCTCGTTCCAGGCTACTTGCGCAATCGCTCGGATCCACTTGCATTCTAAGGACACGAGCCCGGGTAAGCGAACGAAAACCGACGAGTCTGTCATTATATGGCCTTAATTCAAGGCAGTGTGGCAAGTCTAGGCCACTCGGTGGCTTGTCATGCAAAATTGCCTATCACACATAAACCATACCTGGAAGGTTATTCTGCATAGTCTCACCAGAGTGTATTTACTTGCAGTCATTCGGAGAGTGATATTCACGGTGAATCTTGTAACCGGCCCCTCGTACATCTTTTGGCAGCAGCCGTCATTTGGGGTTTATATATGATGTTGAGTGGGATCCTGGTACTCGTGTTTCTGTATCCGATGTATTCGGACATCTCCTCCGAGGAAGACTGTGGTTCCTCGTCATCTCAAGTGCACGCCTGCAAGATGAGGAGTATTTATGTGTTATCGACAAGGAATTGTTATCGGTTTTTTGTGATGGGGTTTTATGGGTGTGGCGCTAGCGGGGTACCTGAAATCTTTGACCTTGTCTTGTCTGTTCTGTTCAAACAAAACAGCCTGCTGGACCCGGATGTTCGAGTGCCCCTTCTAGATCTATCGTCTTATTATTGTCCGGGAACAAGCGTGTCAAATCATAATATCATACTTAACCGTTCTCCTTCACCAAGTTATTACTTACCCTTCCACTCCACCTTTTAATAGTAAAAATCATCCCAATCACAAGAATTGATGACTGGCTAGCTCTTCTAGTGCTCTAAATATTAGGGTTCAAAAACTCATGGCGTTGCAAACGCCTGTGTACGGGTTCGAAACCTCGCGTATATAGTTTTTCCTCTTCGCTTCGCTTGACTGCCTTCGGCTTGGAGGGCTTACAGCGTCACTACGCTCCTCGTTCAATAAACTCTCCTGAAATTCACGATCCCTTTACTTTTCCAATCAATTTCTATTCCCGAATAAATACACCCCGGTGATAGTAGTAGTATTTCCTGAATGAATTAGCTACTACAAACAAATCACCCCTAGAAAAATTACACCAGGTACTCACCTTCAATCATTTCTTCACAATGCCTCCATTGCTCAACACTGCGTACATGCAATCCACCAAGACGGAGTAATCCTTCATCCATCTCTCTTTGTCTCCCCTCATTGTATCGAATAATACCTCCATCTTCTCTGTCATCCGAAATGTCCCATCGTATCTGATCATTCGCCAACTTTCCCCCAGTTGTAACAAATCCATACACCTCGCCTCCACCCTTGTTGTCTCTCGCGTCCTTCATCGCCAGCAAACACTGTCTCATAGCTTGTCCCAGAGAAGACCTCTTTGCTTCTACGACGAGGACAAACTTTTCCTCC